>PVIJ01017686.1:0-28693 GCA_004024925.1 Scalopus aquaticus | reverse complement strand
GGGTGGGGGGGGGCTGGGGGGGAGGGGTAGTGGAGGTGGGGGGAGAGAGGGAGAGAGACAGAGCGCGCTCACTATGGCTGTACACACCAAATTCGACTTGGATTTGGGGGATGTCAGGCAAAGCACGAAGGGGAAGCGATCCTGTTGGCAAAGAGTGAGCCCTCTGACAGCTCACCATTCAAGCACCCTCACTTCTCAAGCGGGGTGGAGGGGTGCAGGAAAAGGAAAAGCGGAACGTTCAGGCCAAGGAGACGCTCGGGGCGGCAGCATCTTTTAAGACTGACCTGCTTTAAAAGTGTCACTTTAATGGCCTAGGAAATAACCAAAATCGGATTACAGGTTACTTACCAACGTCTGCACCTAAACTGGGAGCTCCGGGTTGGGTATTAGGAGGTAATATACGAAACGCCAGGCAGGAATCTGAATGTAAATCCATCAGCTACCCCCACATCGTGCACGGAGGGAGAGGCGCTCTGGAGCCCCCAGATCAGCCCATCGCCCTAGTCTCCGCCAGCTTGTCCCCCCGCACCCCCCGCCCCTCCTCCGCGCCAACTGTGTAAATCAGCCGCTGCAGTCCTCTCGCCGCGCATCGCAGGCAAATCCCTGCTTAGGAAGCAAAGAAGCAAGTGATTCTCTCTCTCTCTCTCTCTCTCTCTCTCTCTCTCTCTCTCTCTCTCTCTCTCTCTCTCTCTCTCTCTCTCTCTCTCTCTCTCTCTCTCTGTCTTTCTTATCGGTCACAATCTGGCAGCTTTACAAAGAGAAACCCTGTAAAATTAAGTGGCAGGAAATCAGCATTCTGTATCTGAAGATTGATTTTAACTTTTATGTAGAATACGAGATGGCTGTTTGGAAAATTACAGCCCAGGCCCTAGGGGTGGGGGTCGGGATTGTCACATTTAGAGCATCTGAGCTGTATTGGTGGGCGGAATCGCTGAACACCTCCTCGAAGCTGTTTCCAAATGGCTTGCAGTTGTCCCCCATCTTCATGATACATAGGTGACAATTTGAAAGTACACATATTTCTTCATCTATTTACACTTGGGGAGGAGAAAATAAAACTGGATGATGAGGGGAGGTTTTTTGTTTTTATTTTGTTTATTTGTTTTTTTGTTTTTGGTGGGGGAGCATTTGCTGGAGGGATTCTGGATACCTTTTGTGCCAAATTAAATGACACTTGAACAATTATTGCACCTACGTGAAAGTATTATTACAGCATTATATGCTCACTGGAGGCGACCATTACCCCTACTGCAGTCATACTAATGCAGTCATTTAAGGCACCATTCAATCTGCAGTGTAAACCAACGCAGTTCTTTTTAATAGATCCCTTTCATCAACCAGTGTGTCAAAGAGAAGGCAGTCTTCCACCAACTCTCAAACTGAACAGGAGGTAGTCTGGGGAACCCTGTCTGTGTGTCTTACCATTCCCTCCTGAAGTGAATGCTATAAATTGTCCAAGTCAAACTGAACTGTGTAGCTATTATAATTGCTGATGTAATTTGAATTTCACCCTATCTTCAGAAGCTTTCAAAGGAATTCTAACTCAACACTTCCAAGAAACAGTATCTTAATTTATATATTAAAACCTTTGAGAAATAGGCCTGATTATATGACTTCAGCCTTTATTTAAATGACTTTCTATATACTATGGTGTAGTATTATTACTCTATATTTATGTATACTAGATCACAAATTTAATGTCCATATCACCTGCATTAAAATGCAAGGAAATAGAACATATCATGGTGAAATCGGAGGTATGTGGAATTTTGGAAAAAAAAAATATATATATATATATATTCCAAATTCAATATGGCAACTGTGTTGGTTATTCACAAAGTGTGAATTTAGATTGTTCTTTTAAAATAGCATGATTCAATCTGTCCTTCCAAAATACTGTGTTTAAAAGATTATTTATAATAATGAGGTATTTTCAAGAACCCAAAAAGGGATAAAAGCATTATAATGTCAAAATCTATTTTTTAATATTCAAATGTCATTTCAGATCTAATGGTTTGAATTCCAAACTTCTCTTCATTGTTTTATAAATTAGTTGATGTAAATTTTACTGATGTGAAGACATGGAAATGAACATTTATCTTGGGTTTTTCACTCACTAGATCTCCAAATTGAGTTGTGAAAAAGATCCATTCCTATAACAACAATCTGGTGTTGGAGAAACCAATCTACATTAGAAGACTGATGGGCCACAAAGATGTTTTGTCCTTTTCATGTGGTTGTTCAATTTGAAATGAATCATTCCTGAGTACACCATATTCTATGTGGGCAACTGTGAAGCCACACACATGCCCCTGAGCCTGGGGGCTGGAGGGTGTGCCAGTAGCCTGAAAGAAATCAAGCAGCATCATTTCTAAAATATCTGATCTCTTTAACTTTTCAGAACTAATTTTACTTTATTTTCAAGGTCATTTGTTGATGAGAGAACTCTGAATGTGTTAATATATTTACGCTAAGAAGATGTCGTGACGGACTGATGGAACTGGGGCACTCTAGAAGATTGAATAGCAAGAATAGGCTAGTGTTAAAAATCTGGTAAATGGTTATGATGAACCTTTGAATGGTTCTTTGCTATGATATTTTAGTGTCTGCTGCAAAAGCATATGTTCATATTTTTATTTAAATGGAACATGATTTGCATTGTGAAGATGAACTGTCATGAAAACTGTTATTTATTGATGACACATACTAGATAAAAGGAAAACATAAACTCAGAATGTAATTTTCAGTTTTATAAAAATTAAGCATCTTTAAATTGATAATTGACATATTTTTTTAATTAAAAGATATAATATTTCCACTTCTTTTTAATAGCCCAGTTGTTTTTTAGAGAGGAACAATGATTTTTAAAACAAATATTTTTGCATTTTTTCTTTAAATATGTGTATTTTTCTTTCCTGAAATATATTTTACTCATTCTTATTTATTGATTTTTAAAGATTTATTTATTTATGCATACAAGCTGGGGTACAGGCCAGAGGCTTGGGCTGGCGAGAGGGTTCACCAGAGACAGAGTGGGGAGCAGAACAGGCAGACCAATGGAAATACACTGCTGAGGGGAGCAGTGGGCAAGGCAGGAGAGGTCTGCTGCACCATGTGGGAATCTCCCCAGCCAGGCATCGAACTCCACTGCCAACAGTTCCACAGTGCAGCACCACCAGGGAGGCCCCACTCATTTTTATTTAAATAAAATAAATTAGTATATATTTTAAAAGATATACTACTAATTAGAGTAGTGGTATTAGAGAGCTATTTGTTGTCACCCAAGGGAATTTCAAACTCTGTAGGAATCAATTTTTTTGTACGGCTTATCTAAGTTATCTATATTGAAGTCATCTCTTCTTTTTTTTCAATTTTTTTAAGATTTATTTATTCATGCATAGGAGAGCTGGGGTGTAGGCCAGAGGTGTGTTGGGGGGAGTGAGGGGATTCACCAGAGACAGAGTGGGGATCAGAACATGCATATTAACTAAAACACACTTCTGAAGGAGCAGCTGTCTAAATAGGAGAGGTCTGGTGAGCAATGTGGGAAGCTCCCTGGCCTGGATCAAACTCAGGCTGCAGTGGCTGCTGATAGCATCATAGGTTGAGACTTAACCCCTGTGCCACCAGGGAGGCCCTGAAGTCATCTCTTCTTAACTATCACACAATCATGAAACGTACTTCTCCTTTTAATTCATTCATTCTAAGTAATTTTTAATCAACAAACCGTATGGTTGATAATTATTAAAAATCCAATTGCATTCTCATTTGATTAATTTTTGAAGTATTGTTGAAATGATTGAAAATACAATTACACTACTAATACTAATCTTAAATACTAATCTTATCTGCAAAACTTTAAGTGAATAAAAACATGATAAAGAAAAAATTAACTGATTTCTGCTTTCCTCTCACCTGGGACTTATTAGTATTTGTTGAAAGAAGTCAATGGATTGAAGAATTCAGACTGAAGTTTACCTTATTTTTTTTTAAAGATTTATTTATTTATTTATTTATGCGTAGAAGTTGGGGTACAGGCCAGAGGCGTGGGGCGGCAAGAGGATTCACCAGAGACAGAGTGGGGAACAGAGCAGGCAGATCAGAAATACACTGCTGAGGGGAGCAGCGGGCAAGGCAGGAGAGGTCTGCCATGCCATGTAGGAATCTTCCCCGCCAGGCATCAAACTTGCGCTACGGCTGCCAACAGCTCCACAGTCCATAGCTTAACTGCTGCGCTACCAGGGAAGCCCTGAAGTTTACCTTATTACATAAAGTAATAAGGTAGACTTATTACATCTTCCTTTTTATACAATATAAGTCAGCATAGATTTGTGGGTTATTAGTTGCATTTTCAGTAAACGATTTCTGGGTTATTAGTTGCAATTTCAGTATAAATAAGATACCATAAGTATGGAGAACTAATATATAACATAGCTAATTAAACACTAAACATTTAGACTTTGTAAGTGTCTACTAAGTTATTTCATTATTTTTGAAGTAAAAATTAGTTAAGATTGCAAAGGCTGGGGCGTCCCTGGTGGCGCAAGGTGTTAAGTCTCCGCACTATAAAGTTATCTGCAACCACTGTTCACAATAGCAAAGGTATGGAAGCAACCCAGATGTCCAAAAATAGATGATTGGATCAGGAAGATGTGGTACATATACACAATGGAATACTATTCAGCATTCAAAGAAGATAAACACATGCAATTTGCAGGGACATGGATGGATTATTAGAGGTGATCATACTCAGTGAAATAAGCCAGAAAGAAAAAGAAAAATATTGAATGGTTTCACTTATAACAGGACTATAAGGAAACAAATAGGAGAGAGACATTCAGTGGGGGAAGTGGGGTTTGGGGGGAGGGGAGGGTAAGGGCACAAAATTGAATAGAAAAGAACTCAAGGGACCATGGAGATGGATCACGTGTGAATTGGTGGTGGGTTACCCAAGGGGAATACAAAATGTAAAGTTCAATCCTCTGCCAGGGAGATTCCCATATGGTGCAGCAAAGCTCTCCTGTCTTGCCCACTGCTCTCCTCAGCAGTGTATTTCAGTCAATCTGCCTGTTCTGCTCCCTACTCTGTCTCTGGTGAATCCTCTCACCCCTGACACCTCTGGCCTGTACCCCATATTTATTTGTATGCATAAATAAATCTTTAAAAAAACTGCAAAGTAACTATTTTTTATCAAAGTTAGCTTATTAAATGTAAAGAAAGCTTTCAATTTTTATTTGTAGAGTGAAATAAGCAGTCATATCTCCTTCCTAAGAGATTTTCTAAAATTATTGGAATTAATAGATTTCAGGTGTGAAGATTAATACTATTAAGAGAGCGGAAAGTCTTAAAAGATCAAAATAAGGAGAAATATCAGATAAAATATGTTTGCTGAAGTGAATTAAACTGTTGAGCAATACATTACAAGTTAAAGAATAGGTGTCATATCTAATGGAAAGAGAGCTATAAGTGTAAAAAGTCAACTAGATTTAAAAAAAATCTATATCATGATGCAGGTAATGTCTTAAACTTGAACACCTTGAAGGCTTATCTAGTTTCACCAATTATATGATATTCAAGTTTCTACTTCACCATCATTTGCCATGCTATTGTCCAGACTATCCTTTAATATTGTCTGTGATGTAAAGCTTAGTGTATTTTGGGGAAATCCATTTTATTTTTGGACAAAGCTAACTGACAGAAAAGTTATTTAGGCAAACTTAAAAAACTGTGTTCTTCTACTTACCATTAATATCTGAGTTTTAGGCATTAAAATTTATAAAAAAAAAAGAAACTAAAAAGTAGCCAAATTCCTGCTTATTTGAATTAGATTTACACTGAAGCAGAAAAACTCATCTACAAGGTAAAAATGCATAATCAATCTTCAAATAATGAGTTAGGACTAGAAAGGTGTCATTTAAATCAAGAATTTTAATTTGATCATTGAGATCTAAGCCATGAAACTATAGATTTTTGTGGTAACCACTAAAGTGACAAAATGTTAAAGGCGTTATAGTGCTTGAAAGTTATTTCTGAAATATCAAAATTCTTTACTAGTTTTGATAGAAAAATTTTTGGAACCATATTTGCTGTTCTATATGTGTTCTCTTCATCTAATTACCATTCTCAATTTTAATGTAATCTTAATTTAAAATCATCCAAATAAATCAATCTTGATTTAAAATCATCTACACCATCATAAAGGAATAATATCAGCTAAAGAGTCCAGGGAGCTTAAAGGATACATGCAGATGTTTATAAGTCAAATCAAATCTCCCCTGGTATTTGAATTCTTGAAATTTATTTGAGAGGATGAATGTGAGATGAATTATTTTAAAATGAGGTTGATTTCAATGTAAAGTCTGATTTAAAACTCATTCTCCACCAACTTGGGACAGATAAAAGGCTTTGATATGATAATGTGCTGGAATTCACAGATAATGGAAAGTAAGAATATATACAAAGTAAGAATAGAACAAGAATGTTTTGAAACACAGAATATATACCTGAATGTCAGCAATTCCTAAAGTGACTTAAACCCAAAAAGAAAGGTTCCATTTGACAGTCTCCCCTATATCGCTTTATTGAATTATTTAGGCATGAAGCTTCTGTTAGCTTTTTTGTTCTATAAAAAAACCTTCCATCCTGTCTTTATGTTGTTAAATGACGTGTTTGGCGATTTCCATATCTGTCTCTTTTGAGTATTGGAATTGATGTGTTGCATTATTTCCCCATATTTGATCATTTAAAGGTAAATATATTATTCCATGAATGCCATTTTTTCATCAGATCCAACAACATAATCTATTTTTACAGATAAATGGTCCAAATTCTACTTCCTGTAATGGTAATGCTTTTATTTTATTTATTTATTTATTTATTTATTTATTTATTTATTTATTTATTTATTTATTTATTTTGGTTCAAGCTGGGGTACAGGCCAGAGGCGGGGGGCAGCGAGAGGGTTCACCAGAGCCAGAGCGGGGAGCAGAACAGGCAGATCAGAAATACACTGCTGAGGAGAGCAGTGGGCAAGGCAGGAGAGGTCTGCCGCACCATGTGGGACTCTCCCCCACTGGGCGTGGAACCCGCATTGTGCACCACTGACAGCTCCACAGCGCAGTGCTCAACCGCTGCGCCACCAGGGAGGCCCGTAATGCTTTTATTAATTTGATGTGTAGGGCAATGTTTCTTACAAATGTTATTTGTAGCAAATTTTTTAATAACAAAAACAAAACCTAATGGACATGTGATATAGTTGTGATGTCACCGTTTTTTCAGGAAGGCAAATTGTCAAGTAATATGAAACTATGATGCTATAAATTTACTTCCCTCAAAACAAATACCATAAAATACCTCCTACAAAATGCCATTAAATATATAAATATAAAATAAAGAAAACTTATATTACAACATCTATTACAGTGTTGCATTGTTAATATCTTTGAAGACTACTCTGACCTAAAACTAATTTTCTTTTTATTTTAGTTAGATATTTTTATTGTAAGGTTAATGGTGAAATGTGTCATGTGATTAAGACATCGATAGAGTACTTGCTAACTTCCCCATTTTGAAGTACTTTATGTTTGTCTTGTAATATTTCATTTGAAATGCCATGAAAGTAGGCAAAACATGCCTACACATGCACAAATGAAACAATTATGTCTGACACTGCATATGTGTATAAAATACAAAATTGGAAGTAAATGGAGTCCTTATAAATTTTTTGAATTATTTTGTCTCTAAGACTGTTCTTTAAAAGAGGAGACACTTCCAATTTCAAAGACTATACAGTATGACAAATAGAATAGCCATCACTAAAATATTAAAAATTGAACTGTATATCCTAAACAGCATTTTATTGTTATTGAATGATGTTATTCATTGACTTGAAACACTTTTGAAACACTCATGTTGCAAAGCATCAGATAATCTTTAGGAATGGATCTTTTTCTATGGTCTCATTCCAACACTTTGGAAAAACCGTTTAATAATATACCAAACTGATATCAACTCCCCATCTGTAAGCACTCTCTATCACTAATGAAAATATAACATTTACCATCATTTACATTTTATTCTAAAATATTTAAGACTCTAAAATATCCAAATCTTGAATAATTTTAACATTCTTTAGAATCTTTGGCAAACTAGTTTAACAAAAAAATGGATTTTAAAAAAAAATATTTACAGTGTTATCTCATGGAAATGTAAGGACTCAAACAAGTACAGTAAACCTCATGGGAAACATAATTGGAATTTAGGCCACGTTGCTTTTTCAGAACCCACATGGTTTCCCTGTCACCACCCTCATGTCCATCCCCTTTTGTTCTCTAAGGCAACAGAATTGTGTTTATTTTTTTTTAATGTGTCTGAAGAGGTGTGAATCTGTGCTTCTGAATCATATACTGTGACATGTAAAAAATTTACCTTAACTGAAAAAATTAAATGTGGTATAAAAATTATATGTCTGATATTATCCTCTGTTTACCCTCTATTTGCTTCCCATCTCTCTAGATTAAAAACTAGTGTTTCACAAGCAGTATGTGATATGGGTTCACAAATCTTGTTGTCCTTATCTGACTTCATATCCTATCCCTTGTTTTCTTGCTCCCCCAATATACCAGGCATAATTCTAGCCTTGGATTTACCTCAATTTACCATGCACACACCAATCCTAGAACCTGTGTACCTACTGTGGATCCTGGGCAGTACATCCTTCCCACAAAGATCAACAAGGCTGGGCCTCCCTGGTGGTGCAGCGGTTGAGCACTGCGCTGTGGCGCTGTCGGCAGCGCGGATGCGAGTTCGACGCCCGGCTGGGGAGAATCCCACATGGTGCGGCAGAACTCTGCTGCCTCGCCCGCTGCTCCTCTCAGCAGTGTATTTCTATCTGCCTGTTCTGCTCCCCACTCTGTCTCTGGTGAATCCTCTCGCCGCCCCACACCTCTGGCCTGTAACCCCAGCTTGTATGTGTAAATAAATAAATCTTAAAAAAAAAAAAAAAAAGATCAACAAGGCTGACACCTCTACTACATTCAGATTTCTTTTCAAAGGACATGTGATCAAACAGGCATTCCTGGCCTTGCTGCTCAAGGTAGGAATTCCATCATTACTTTTAAACTGAATTTTATTCCTACACATTTTTTTTTTCTCACCTAATGGAAATTTGCTATCTTCCATTATAAGACTAAGTGTTGTGAGAAATGGGACTTAGTCTTACTCATTGCAGAATTCCTGGCACCCAGAAGAGTGCCCACTATGTAAGAATTCCAAAAGTATGTACTGGGAGAAATAAATGAATAAATGTTCTCTTTCTAATCTCTCTCGATTCTCCCCCACCACCCCCCCTCCCCCACCTGTTTTGCTAAGCTGCTTTCTCTGCATCATCTAGCACACAGCTTATTATTGCTACATGGCAGTTTAGCTGCAGTATTATCTACCAACTGGCAACTTCCCTCTAAATCTTCTCTTCAAATTTCTGAAAATCTAATTGGACAGGTTTATTTTTTTTCATTAAGGCCGCAGAAACCATAAAATTTCTGACTAGTCTCTGGATGTGGTCTTTTTGATCAGCTATATAATCCTGGTCTAATCCACTTCACAGCGTAGATGAATAGGTGTAGAGGTTAGGGGCATCAACCAGGCAGCATAAAAACTTTTAAAACATGGCCATTGCAGCCATATTGGCACCAGTACTTTTCATTCTTTCCGGTCCTGCTCATGGTCTGACTTTACTTTCTCAGTTCAATGCATCTACCTTCTGTCTCTATCAAATGACTGATCCTTTCCTGATCAAATTACTTCTCCATTTTTTTCTGTTATATTCTGTTCACCACGGATATAGTTATGTATTTATAAAACACCTAAGATAAGTATGTCCATCTCTCTCCTTTGATCCTGAAGGCAACAAAATGCCACTGATTCCCATTCTTCCCTGGTTTATTCTACTTATATTGTTGTAGTAAGAAAGTAAGGAAACACAGTTATCTTTGCATTCTTCCTGTTTTGCACATGCAATCAGGTGACCCCCCCCCCACCATTGTTTCACACTCTTGCATAATTTCTCTCCTTTAATTTATGTGGGTAGAAACTGTGGCTTAAAATAACTGCAAAAAGAGATTTTTGCTGATGAAAAGTCCCCTATCAATTGATTTGAATTAAAGGAAGAGGAGATTATTTTGGGTCACCCTGACATAATTAGCCCAAAGTTCTTAAAAGAAAGACTAGCGCCCTCCCTGAAATAAAGACACATTCTCCTGGTGGCCTTGAAGTAATTGAGGACATTAATTCTGCCAACAACCTGACTGAATTGAGAAACATTCTTCTTGCTCAAACTTACAGATAAGAACATAGTCTAATTAATACCTAGACTACAGTTTTGCGAGACTCTTACCAGAGGACTCTTGTAAACCACACCTGTATTGCTGACCTGCTTTATTTTATTTTATTTATTTAAAAAAAAATTTTTAAAGATTTATTTATTTTATGCATACAAGCTGGGGTACAGGCCAGAGTTGTGCGGAGGCGAGAGGGTTCACCAGAGACAGAGTAGGGAAGCAGCATAGGCAGATCATCGAAAATACAGTGCTGAGGGGAGCAGTGGGCGAGGCAGGCTTAACCGCTGTGCCACCAGGAAAGCCCACTGTTTTATTTTAATCTATGAAAATCTATTTTAATCTATGAAATTTTAATCTGTTGCAATTTGTTATGTAGGGATAGAATACAAACAGACAGATCCTTCCTCCTCCTAGTTCATTGAAAAAGAGATATTTAGAAGCTCTGGGTTATTTTAGTTTGAACTAATGGGCTGGCATTGACTTGAACATTTTTTTTTATTTCAGTTTCACATGCTAAATTGTGGAAATAAAAGTACTTTACTGAAAATCAATTTCCTTAGTATACTCTTATTTGTGGATTATTTTTGTATATTTTCCATTGTTTCAGGGCCTTAGGACTAACTTTAGAACTTCTTTTAGGAGACAATAAAAGGAAAATACTTTTCTTCCTAAAACTATCACAAAAATCACCTCTTCTGTATGTAGCATCAACCCTGTCACTTTCAGCTTTTGGCTCCAATGAACATAAACACATTGTCTTTGACTATAAATCTTACAAGTTTACTTCTTTCATTAATGTCTTTTTTACTTTATGTATATTTATGTATTCAATAAAATCATTCTTGAAATTTTGGGAAGTTTTCCCCTAAAGAATGATTTCATAAAGCCAAAACATTTATGTTGGGAAACTTTGTCTTCCAATTTATGTTTTTACTTCTCAATGCCCATTTATCACATTCTACTTTGTAAAAGTTGGACATATCTGCGTTTGGTTAGTGTTTATTGTTTTATTTGTAGTTTTATTAATTAAATTTTTTAAAGATTTTTCTATTCATTTATGCATACAAGAACTGGGGTGTAAGCCAGAGGTGTGGGGTGCTGAGAGGATTCACCAGAAATGGAGTGGGGAGCAGAACAGGCAGATCTACTGAAACACACTGCTGAAAGGAGAAGTAGGCAAGACAGGAGACGTTTGCTGTGCCATGTGGGAAGCTCCCCAGCCTAGGATCAAACTCAGGCTTCAGTGATTGTTGATAGCTTGATAGTGCTGGGACTTTAACCCCTGCACCACCAGAGAGGCCCTACGTACAGTTTTATAAACTCTTTTCCCACAATCATAAGCTCTGTATTTGAGGGCCTTGATTATTTATGCTCTATACACAACTAACAATTGCATACTAGTCATATATTTTGGGAGTCAGTTAACAAATATGTTTACATTTTTTCACAGTGCTAGCTAGATTTTGAGGACATAGACACATAGGATTTAACATTTTTTTTTTTCATACCACCAGCAAGCCCATACATTTTCAGAGACTTCACAAACTCAAAAAAATTTATGGTTTCAATATTTGGTGTATACTTTCTCTATTTAAGACAAAAATCTTGCATTTCTTTAGAAAATGGTTATTGGATGTCAGTGTGGTTATTTATCATATGCATGGAAAGAATAAGCAAGTCTTGAAATATTGAATAAGCAATTGATGACATATTGATAAATGAATTTCTTCTATGTTTATCCTATCAGAAATTCTCAAACACTGATATCAATTTGAAGTAATTAATGCTTTTTATTCCCAAAGGGTTCCTCACGGTATATAATCAAACTCTGATACACATTTGCCTGGAAAAATATACAGTCACTGTAGCGGGTACTGTGTTAAGTGGTTTCAAAGTTGAAATTTAAGTTTAAAGGAAAATTGAAATTCCAAATCTTGATGTATGGGGAGAGTAAAAATAGTCATGAGGTCAGTTGAGGGGATAGCCAATACATGCTAATTTTGATCTGTAAGGAATAAGGAAACATCCAATAATCACATTTGTAAATACATAATACTGTAGATAAGACTTTAATTGATCTATTAAATTAATTAATTAATTAAGTTTATCTCTCATTCAGGTATACAGATTATCCTTTCTAAAGGAAAGATGCTTAGGAAGATATTTAGATGAAAAATTAATTCAATGAGTTTTGTTGAAATATTAAAGTTATGTGAACACCTTATCACACTAACGTGGAGACTGTTTTCCCTCATCATCATACTCCAGTTAGTACAATGCATTGATAAGGAGCACATTCAACATTTTCAGAGGTAACATTTAATGATTTTTTAAAGCAATAGAGCATATTTAACACTCTTGCATTGTGTTAGTTTAATAGCATAGATTTCTCTTTTGGAAAGCTACTGTTGAGTTAAATAGCAAAATTCCAGAGACTTCTTAGAGTCACCAGTCTTATTTTCCTCCTGGATGAGTCAAGAAGCAGAAAATGTGTCATCTCGTGTTATTTGTGCATATATGAATTTACAGATTTTGCTTTATTATGAAGTGTTGAAGAAAAAGAACATCCAGAGGCAAAGGAATATAACTTTATTTATTTATTTTTTTTGTCTTTTGCACAGGGGATTGTAAATAAAAAATAGTATGCTTATTTAACAAAGAATTTGCTGACATGTTCCACCTAGTCATTCTAAGTTTGGTGCAGCTGACTCTAACTGCCTCCAGGTGGCGCGCTGCTGCCCGTTCTCTCAGCCCAGCGGCCGACGAGTTGACAGCTGCTGGAGAGAATGAGCTTGAAGTAGCAGGGCTTAACCCAGTGAGGCTCAGAGGGTTGCTGAAGGACTCGGGAGACAGCTGCAACAGGACATCACTCACTCTACAGGCATTTTCACTTTATAGTGCAAAAAGAAGAACTTAAGCGGCCAGCAGTTGGAATGTAAATTGCTTTGTAGTATTTAAAATCAGCATGGACCGTGGGCAGCTGAGCTGGTACGTGCACGAGAAACTACTGAATGGGATTTTTCTGGGTAGGACCGGTCTGATCATTCTTTGTGTACCAAACGTTCTGTGTTTTGAATTGTGCTTATGTGCATACACTCATTTCATTTTCGCCTGGATCATGGGGACTTGGCATCACAGTCTCATTTTTTTCCAACATGATGTAATAAAAGCTTTACAAAACATTGTTAATTAATAGAAATATGAACTAGTAATGGGCTAGAGACAAAGATAATACACACAAATACTTTTATGTTTCTTTGATAGAGAAAAAAAGTAAGCTTAAACCATTTTACCATGTAGTTTTATCAGATAAGACTTTTAAACAATAGACATATATATATATATATATATATATATATATGTTTGAGTGCAATGGACCAGGTATAAAATCACTTTTACAGGTAGGTATAGACATAAACACACCTGTAAAATATGAGTGATTTTTGCATCTGTGTGCCAGAAAAAACATTGTGTAGCTATGGAAACACCTATGATAAAAAATACACATTTCATGTAAGTACATTTTTATGGTCTAATATGCCATGTGAATGTGTGTTGTGGATGTATAGAAAATTACATGTATATATGACCTGATGCAGATTTAGTGCAGTTCTAAAAATGCACGTTTTGTGTATGCATGCATTTTTGCACCCTCAAACACAATATTTCTATCTATATAACTTACTATGAAGATGATCTACTGCTCCCCAAATCTGAATTTAAAGAATGTGCTTGTTTCACTATTATATTTTAAATTTCACATGTTTCATTCAGTTGTGCATTTGTTTTTTCTCTGTCTTTAAATTCTGAGGGAAGATTGGTCTTTTTATTTTGAATGTAAAATACTGGCTCAAGTGATCAAATGGAAATAATGTATGTATAGATATATAAAAGGACTTGAGGTTACTAAAGTTGGAATCTAAAAGAGCTCTGAAAACTTGAGAGATCTGACTGGGAGTTAACATTAGAGATTAGTCAGTAAATTGAAAGATTCAAAGAATCAGAATTAAATAGGAAATAACCGGATCTGAGGTTTTACTATTAGTATTACTGGTGTAAATAAAACTGTGAGACTACTTTTAAACATTTCTGCATTCCCTTCTAACAGATATGTACATGAGGAAGATACTAAATTTTATGTTCTGTTGTTGCATACTCACAAATAAAACACAATTCAACTTGAGAAATATGATTTGGGAGTTAAGTATGTAAGGTTATGTGCTAAATGTAATCTGAGATACCAACATATGTTAGAAAGAACCCCTGCCCTCAAAGAGTTGCCAGTCAAATAAGTAGGTTGAGCATATCCATGAATATGCATATTTTGTAAAATAAAAATAAATGCAATTAGAAAGGGCATCTTGGAGTTGTATAGCACTTAGATGGAGGGATAAAAATCCGACATACGTACGTTACTAAGGGCTTCTCATTGTAAAGCACTTCTCTCAAGGCTGGGTAGAAAGAATAATTTTGATGGGTAAAGATGATGATGTCCACTCTAGTATTTAATTTGTATTGGACACTATACTCCTCATTGGTCTGAGATATAAGTAGTATGTTATCACATAATTCAGCTAGGCGGGGCAGCATTGAAATGGCTTTCCACATCAGGCTGATAATTTTGGTTGTCATCAATAGTTCATTCCCAGAGCTATCAACAAAATGCATATTCAGTACTACTTTAGAAGTACTGAATGCTAAACATAACAGTGGCAGTCATATGCTAAATAACTACAATAATTTTTATTATTTATTTGTTGTCTATCTGCCATGGTAGAGGATAAGTTACAACACACACTATTCATTTTTAATATTATATCCATCAACCTGTAAATTACTTGAAAAATATTTATCTACTACATGAGTGGTAAAATGGTAATAAGTTCAGCATTCTGTATTATTTACATTTAATTTTCCTAATACTCATCAATGACTAACATCATCAATATTTACCAAGTGTTGGAGCTATTAAGCTGATTTCTTTCATGATTTAATTAATATAAAGCAACTTTCCTAGAATAGCCACTTCATCTTACTCTATTATTTTTAAGTTCTTACATGAATAGTCATGCCTTCAAAATTTTTAAGATTATTAAAACTGTGTGTGATTATTCAGACAGAATTCACAAGTTAACCTTCATAACTGTGTAATAAACATATTGTGGTTATATTGCACATGATAAAAAAATTAATTCAGGGAAGATTTTGAGGGATGCCTTTGCACTCTGTAATGTATTTCTGCCTCCTTACACGAATACTTCCAATATTTGTTTGTCGGCAAGTTTAATCTAGATCATCCTCTTTAGAACCTCTTTCTAAATCTGGAAGTACAAAGTGATCACATGAAAGATCCTTAAATATTTGTTTCCATAGTTTAGTGGGGGACACTAGGTAGTGTGCTTGGGGTCACAGGCCCATATACACAGACTTGGTCTCTTTCTCCATTCCTATATAGTGATAGCTATACCTTTTATGGAAAATGACAGACCTATGTGAGAAAAACATTTTTTTGTCATTCAAAAGTAAAAAACTGAATTTAAAATAACGGGCATTTTAAAGGAACTTATAAAAGCAGTTTATTTAACTAAATTATAAATGAACATATAGCTTCCTACCTACAGAAAGGTCGAATAAATAATGCCATAGAATCAATAACATTAAAATATGAATGAACACTTGGAATTTCCCCTTTTTGCCCAAGAGAGACCTTTCTTTTTTAATGATCTATTTATCTTCATTTACTTATTACTATTCTTATTATTCATCTAAAATAGGCAGGATGGATTTTCTCAACTTGAAAATATCTGTTAATGGAGTGTGTATATGTCAGTAAAACTGAGAATGCAGGATTTTGCTGTACATTGAGCTAGTGTGTGCACAGTCAGTCTTTTTCTCTCATCAGTGTGACTGTGACAAAATTTCCCATCAGTCCTGTTCCCCATCCTTTTGGACCTGTTGTTAATGTTTTATTTTTAGTCCATGTGAGAGGAGAGTAAGATATAATGACCCAAGACTCACCTGATTCTGAGCCCTGGGACATGGGTTGACCTGGAGACTAGTGAGTTAGGGAAAACATATCTTGTTCAATGAAGCTGTATATTCAGTTCTGGAGAAATATACTGCAGTATGTACTGCAGTTTTTTCCCCCCTAGTGGTTGAGTTAAAACTATTGTGTTTCTTAACACAATTGAAATAGAATTTTATTCCTATATTGGAAACAATTTGGCCAAGAATCTCTAACTTAGTTTTAAAAAATTTGTTTCAAGAGAACATATTATATATTTTAAGTGATTGTGTTGAAAGATGTAAATGTGATGCCTTGGAAAACAAATAGCATCTTTTTATTCTTTGGACTGTTAGGCATTCAAAATTGCACACATACCAAATATATACAAACAATGGAACATTTCTATTACTGGGTCTTATATTGTGCTATTGTTTCTTAGTTTACAGAAAAGTTTTCTGTTATGGTCCTGATGTCACTATTTTGTAAAGTCAGTGCCACTGAATCAATCAAATGTGCTCTTTAGTTTTTCTCACCATACAGTAAACTCCTTACAGGAAGGAAACAAATCCTATGATTCCTTTGAATCTCTCTATTTATTATACTAAACACATTGCCAGCCACACACAGCAGGTTTGTTTTCTGACAATTGAATAAAGATTAAATTTGTACTTATTCACACAAATCCAAATAAATAGATGTAGTGAGACAACAGTGACTTCTAAGAGGCAAAAAAGGATTTGCATCTATCTACTGGTTTCCCCTAGCATCCTATAACCATAGTGAAAAAAGGAAGTTCTTTCTCAAATCGGCTGTTTGAAATGAGACATTTTTCTTTTTTAAATACTATTTGAAATGTGCAGATATTTATAAAGATACAAAACTAGCGTTCTCTTGGTAAAGTTATTTAGATCTTGAAAAGATACCTTTGGTCATACATGTGTCCCTGGGGTATTGTGGTACTGCAGGTAGAATATTCCACAGCCAGAACTACTAAAATTTAGGGCATATCAGAGGCATTGCTGGCAGCAAGAATTAAACTTAAGGGATCTTAGGAGCATTTACTTGCTTTGGAGCTATTCTTGAGATAGAAATAATTTGTGTATTTTTTAAACTGGGTATAATTATGAGCATATAACAGCCTGCCACCAAGATGTATAAAAATGAGAGTTAGTAAGAACAAATTTCATTTTAGGAAGAAATAGAAAAAAATAACAAAAGTTCTATGATTGTATTGTTAAGAGGAGTGAAGAACTTCTCTCCTATTTCTGGACCAAAGGTTAACAGAATAGCTCCTGATTCCGAAGATGTATTCTTTTTTGGTCTCAGGCTCCTTAATGATAGAAGTAGGTGGGGAGAGTTTAAAGTGTCAGCTGCAGCTGTGGACACTCAGATCATTTGTCACCTGGTATGAAGTTAAAGTTGGCAGCTCCAGAGTTCCAGCACAGAGCACCAGGGAGCAAATGTCAACTGATTATTGTTCCTCACCAGCTTGCTGACTAACTCTGAATTATTCTTCAGATCTCTGCTGAAGAGTTGCTTCCTCCAGGTAGCTTGCCAGACTCTCTAGAATACACTTAGCATCTTTCTCTCTACTCTCAGGGCTCATATTTTCATCCTTGCCATCACACTTACCACTTGAAAAACTGCCTGGTTCCTCACTTGATTAAAGTCAGGAGCAGAGTTTTGTCAATATTGCTTAGTTTACTGTGTCTGGCTTACAATAAATCTTTGCATATTTATGAACAGTGTCCATTGCATTATGACTTAATGACTATGTTTGGGCTTCATGACAATAAAAGTTGAGTTTGATTCATAGTGCCACATATAAGGTGAGGAGTAACTAAATTCTCAGTCTCAGTTTCCTCAGTTACTACCTGAGGCAACTTGCCTTTAAAGAGGTTGTGCTATGGTGGTATTACCTGATGGGGGTATCCAAATATTAAAAAAATTAAAAAAAATAAATTTAATTAAATAATTAAAACCATTAAGCAATTAGCCTAAAGGCATGACTGTTAAGATTACAAAGAACATGTATTATTGTTTGATAATTTACTTATGTGCTTTCTCATATTGAGATAATCCTAAAATAAAACCAAAAATGTATCAAGTTAATGTCCACACTGTTATCATCCTGTTTTATATAAGAAATAGAGGCACAGAAAGGTTAAGTTACTTGCCTAAGCTCACACAGCAAAGAATAAAGAAATGAAAGAAGTAGAACAGTGCCTTGAAGAGAGTAGATTTGTACTAAATGCTGGGATGGTACTATTGCAATTTGATTTTGGGGAGGCATATTCCCATGCAAATGAGAAATAATCTCACACAGTTAAGAACAGTTTGTTCCCTGATTTCAGAGCCTTCTGTTGAAGATATTTTATTTGTTGAATTCCCATAGAAGCCAAATAAAGTCAGGAAAAAACTTCTAATTTGTGTTATCTGAGAGTATCTTTATCTCTTATTGAACATTTTTTTAGTGCCAGATATTTTATTTATTGATTTCCCATGGAAGCCAAATATAGTCAAGAAAAACTTCTAACGTGTGTTATCAGAGAGGATCTTTATCTTTTATTGAAAGTTTTTTTAGTGTCAGGTATGCTAGAAATTAAATAAATCCTTTTAAGGGATATATTCTTCCTATGGATGTCAGGATATAAAGAGATAAATAATTGTATTTTTATACTTTGCAACATTCCTATTTTCTTCTCTTTACAAATGTTTTATTTATAAATTTAATTTATTTTATACATTTTTTTCTTATCATAAAATGTATGCATAGTTTAGTAGACAATGTATAACATACGATTTATAAAGAAAACAAAATAATCCATAAATATTGAACCCATAGATAAATACTATTTACGCGTTGCCATATCTTATTTCTACCTTTTAATTCACTTTCATGTACGTATGTTCATACCAATATTTGTGCAGGCATATTTTAATATGAGATACTGTAATAAATATAATTACATGTTCTATTTTGTGTCTATCATTTTATCGTGTCATTAGCAGATTTTTTAAATTATAATTTTTAGAACCTGTGCATTATTCCACTATGTGATTGTATGACAGTTTTACTTAATTATTTTGATTTTGCTTAAAATTATTATAATTTGGCAAATTTTATTGTTTCCAGTTTTAGCATTTTTAAGTGGAATGTGAGCCTGTTTGAAGAGCACTTTCCATAATATGTACCTCCAAAATAAACTTATTTAGATAAATAACATTTAATAAAATTGCTAAGATGTGAATGTCCCAAAAGAGGGATTTTTTTTAAAGTGGGACTTCATGTTTAAAGAATAAGAAAAAAACTAGAATTGCAGATGGAAATAGATTAATTTCTTGAGTGGCCATGCTATTTTGTGCTCTACAAAGGTCAGCATTATAATGACCATTTTATGTGATTAACTGGGGCTCAAGAAAGTCGAATGATAAGATCAAGCTGCTTTAGTGACACTATCAGGGTTCAAATTTAAGTCTCACTTGTGTGTCCTTATCTTTTTTATCCCGTTGTAAAGTCTATATAGCACACTGGTGGTGTTCATAGTTCCACATGCTACTTAATTTATTTGAGTATCTGCTTCCTCATATATAAAAACAAAAAATAGTGAATTGTCACCACCTGAGGTTTTTGTGATTTATTTCAATAATATATGGAAATTGAATTTCTAAGCAATATATCTTAGAGTTTGATGTTAGCCTTGGAATGTTAGATATACCATAAGGTGCTCTCTTCAACTGACAGAACTTGGGGATCTGCTGGGTTGTTGAGGGACTAGCAGAAGACATATTAGTAATCTAAATTCCCAGAAATGAATCTTGAGATTCAGATTAAGAATATGAGTTGGGTCATTGTCTGTTTGTAACAGGTCCCCAAGGTGGTTTTGATGTTCTATTAACTGGCAACTACAGGAACCTAAAAATATGAGGCTAAAGGAAAAATGAAAAGTTTAAGATGAGACACAGAGATCTGGCAGTCATCAAATATATATATATATTTTTTTTTTCAAAGATTTATTTATTTATACATACAAGCTGGGGTATAGGCCAGAGGTATGGGGCGGCGAGAGGGTTCACCAGAGACAGAGTGGGGAGCAGCAGGCAGATCAGAAATACACTGCTGAGGGGAGCGCGGGTGAGGCAGGAGAGGTCTGCCGCACCATGTGGGATTCTCCCTGGCCGGGTGTCGAACTCGCATCGCCAGCTCCACAGCGCAGTGCTCAACCGCTGCACCACCAGGGAGGCCCCGGCAGTCATCAGATATTAATAGAAAATGGACTGGGCTACCTGTGGGACAGCATGGCTGGAAACTGTAAGAACAGACAAAGAATTCCTGATTTGAAGCCTTCATTTTCCCATGTTATTTGAAATATAAAACACATTAAAGACACTTGAAATCAAAAGCTAAAATGACTGAACAGAAATGGCAGACAGTAAAGGCTTATTGAGGTACCACATGCTTTAAAGTAGGTTGATTACACTGGTCAACAGTGAGATCATAACTGACTTAAAAAGGCCCTAATCTGTAGTATCTTAGTGTGCTGAACATGAATATAAACCTGAAAATTTGTTATTAGCTCCATTTTGAAGATATTTCTTGTAATTAATTTTATGTTTCACCGTGTAAATTTATCCAGTAGGACTGCAACAACATCCTAAATCAGCCTAGAATGATCTAATATTGCATCGCATTGCATAATACCATCATGCACACATCATCCAGAGTTGATTGCATCATTTTCTGATGCAATGCAATACTACTGCCAGGTGGCTGCTGAAGTAAGCTGACGTCAGCAGTGCACTATATAAAGCCCTGTCGGAAAGGATGAGCATTGAAAATATTTCAGACTTTGTGCGAGACGGTTTAAGCTACTGTTCCATAGAACTGTTATTGTTTTATCCATTTAGGCACAATACAGAACAGTAAATGCCTCGAAAGTGTGTTAATAGCAGGGACAAATTATGCTCTATTTGTGGGGAAGTGACATTTGCCAACCAGAAGAAAAATATCACTTCTCAAGTGAAGAAGTCTTTTCATCTTTACTTCGGATGCAAGGTTGATGACCAAGACAAGCCTTGGGCCCTGCATATATGCTGTGCTACATGGACAACACAGTTTTCACAGTGGTTCAATGGCAAAAGACCATCAATGCTGTTTGTAGTCGCCATGGTGTGGAGAGAGCCAAGCAACCAAATAAAAGACCATTACTTCTGCTTGGTTCCTCCTTTTTCCGGTGGAATAACAAAGCAAAAGAAGTCGAGAATAGTCTACTCAAACATTCTGTCTGCATTGAGATGACTGATTCAACAACTTGCTGCAGGATGATGCAAAACAAGCACGGAATGCTTTTCTCCCAGTGTCTAAAAACTTTCTTGGGAATGTGAGTGCAGAAAACTACAAGGAACTAGTAGAAGACATGCTGATGCAGTATCAGAAACTTGGCTGCAATATGTCTCTAAGGATCCACTTCTTTCATTCCCATCTGAATTTCTTCCCTGAAAACTGTGGTTTGGTTAGTGATGAACATGCCAAACATTTTCATCAAGATATCGCATCAATGGAACAAAGATACCAGGGAAAATGGTCCACTCTACTGCAGGCTGACTACTGCTGGACACTCCCCAGAGATCATCCTGAACAGCTGTACAAGAGACAAGTGAAGAAATCTAAGAAGTAGTCCATGACTTGATTTTTTACAGATATTAACCGTAGACCTATTACTATTGGCATGCATTTTGTGATGTAAACATCCATTTATTGCAGATTACAAAAAAAACTAGAGCCAAAATTAGAATTTGACTGTCATATTCATGTTGAGCACATACAAACTGATAGGCAATGACTAATTTTATTTCAGTGATATGACTTTTGTAAAAATTTGTTGACCAGTGTTACAAAAGTAATCAATACTTTCACTACTGGATTATTAATGCCTGCATATCATAATCATAATCACATTGCCACTACGTAAACTACAAAATTTAATTTAATGTTTTTATTTAACTTCTTTTAGTGGTATATATAAGGTTTAGTTTCTATTTTCTTGGCCTTCTTATTGCTTTTTTCTAGGCTTTATTACTGGATAGCAGCTGATGAATTTGCTCTTTCCTATTACATGAGGAGCTCCTGGAGAAGATGGGTTCTGCTTCATGCAAGAAATAGTTTTTGCATGAATTACTTTTCTTATTTTTTTTAAGATTCATTTATTTATGCATACAAGAGCTGGTGCGTAGACCAGAGGTGGGGTGGTGGTGGTGATGAGAGGATTCACCAGAGACAGAGTGGGGAGCAGAACAGGCATAGCGACTGAAATACACTGCCGAGGGGAGCAGTGGGCAAGGCAGGAAAGGTCTCCTGAGCCATTTCGGAAGCTCCCTGGCTGGGGATCAAACTCATGATGCAGTGGCTGCTGATAGCTTCATAGTGCTGAGACTTAACCCGGTCTGCCACCAGGAAGGCCCATGAATTACTTTTCAACTCACATTTTCATTTTTTTTAATACTTGAGAAAAACATTTTGTAACCTTAAGCAAGTTTTCTCTGGGATACAATTCCCTACTAACCCTTTAATTAAAATGATACCAACGGTCTGGGGGCATTTGCTTTTTTTTATTCTGGGTATTTAATGTTTTTCCTAAATAATACATTGAAAGAAATATTAAAAATATTTAACACCAATCTTCTCTAAAATTGTTTGTTTTCCAGGAATTAATATGCTTTCTGACATTAATTTATTTAAAAACATTATTAAAGGTATTAACTTCCTTGTCAATCATCAGCTATGGCAAATAATTTAAGCTGTACCAACTAATGTTGCAGAACTATTACTGAATAATAAACTTAATGGAGGTTAGATATTTGATTGATAGGAAAATGGCAATCCAAGTTTATTAATAGTTTTTTTTTTTCTGGTTAAATATAACCTATAAATTCTCTATTGTATTTTTATGTTAACAACATATAATCTTAAAGTGTTATAGAACCAAAATAAAGGAGCTTGAAAAATGACTTTCAGGGGGAATTGAAAATTTCTACAATTTTGAAACACTGACAAAAATGCTATGTTACAATGACCCTTGCTTATCCATTTTCTTGTACAATTACCTGCATTGTACAATTACCTTCATGTACAATTACCTGCATTGCCATGAAGTTCTTAGTTAGACCCTTCCCTAGATCTCTACTACTGCTATATAAATCCACAGCCTTTTGCTTGCTTGTACTGGAGACTGAGAAAAGATAGCCACTGTCCTTTCAATACTTGCCATTTAGATAATAGTTTATTTTCAAAATCTTCCTCAGCAAATATTGTAGACAAGTTGTCTATGTATCTGGTGCTCTCCTGATGATATTTATCTGCAGAGGATTAGAATCAGGATGCTGCATACTGCACAGTCAGGTGGCTGCAAGAGGGGCCGTTCCAAACCTCTTGCCTTTTGCATCTAGCTTGTAAAATAATTTTGGTTGTATCTAATTCATTTTTTTTCACTTTTGACCTTGCTTACTTGCTCTCTGCCTTTTTTACTCATGACTAACCAACCAAACCTCCCCCACCCCCAAAAAAAAGAAAGAAAAGAAAAGAAAAATTAACTGTGTCAAACATTAAGCTTATAAATAATGAAAATGAATAAACTTGGCTTTTGAAGATTCCTAGTCTATTCCTAGTGGCAATACCATTACCACCCACTTGCTGTGTATTGACTGACAAAATGATCATGTTGATCATTTCACTTGGCTTCTGAAATAACTTTTATGGATCACGGGTGAATTGGTGGTGGGTTACGCAAGGGGAATACAAAATGTAAAAGATATAAATAACAATAAAAATATATATTAGGAAAAAAATAAAATAAAATGAAAAGTTCTTCTTTTCCTTATTTTTTTTTAAACTGTGTGACAATGGAAGCCCATATCTTTATCTTGAAATGAAAGTAAAGGAGCATGGGTTTACTTCATGATGACAGATTCATTGTCAATACGAATTTAGAAAAGTTGTTGCTACATGGAAAATTAAACTGAGATGGAAAATTTATCACATCTCACTAGTTTAGAAATTTAATCTGATCTCTCTGAGTTTAATAAATCATTTTAGTAAATTCACCATGTTTTACACTACTCTGCTCTACACACCAAGATTCCTTTTTTTTTTTTTTCCTGATTCTACACATTTTGTAACGTACCTTCTATTCTGGCATATTTGTTGATTTTTCAATTTGATAAGGTGACTAGGTCTCATTAAGTGCAACTTTTTACACAGAATTTTCTAACCAATGGTAAAGAGAGCTTACTATTATGTATAGCCCACATACAGGAAATTAGATTCATTAAAGGCTGTCTTTGTCAAATTTGTACCCATTTATTGAATTTGGATTAAATTTCATGTGACAAATTCTTCTGAAGCGTGCTTATGATTTCTTGTCAATTTGAGAGACACTTTTTATATTTCTCATTATAATTTTAGAATATATGTTTTCATTTTTACAGAAATATTTTTAAGTGTTTCACTGTTCCATGTTGAAATGTGTCTAGAAAATAAAAAGTAGAGTCACCCTAACCTTTGCCAATAATGCAAGATTGGAAAAATTACAAATGACCAAAAAGATTATGTATTGAGTTTTGAGACATGAAAAACTTGATAACTAAGAAAAGGTTACTGTTTGTCTAATTTTATGATCCATATAACACAAAATCTCAGTTTATATAATTATCAGGTTAGATATCAAAAAATTATGCTTTGCAATTTTAGCCGCTTTATTTCCAACTTTCATTTACAGCTGATAAATATAAGCTTGAGAAATTGCTCTGTTTAATTATGGCTAAATCTCTAGTTAAACAAATAAATTACTGATTTGGGCTTTATTATAAAAAAGATTGTGGAGGAGGAAATTTCCTGAATGGCAAAGTAGGGAATGAAATGTTCTAAAATTATTGATGTGCATTAATTTCTTAGGATCCAATAGCTGATTAAATTATATCAAAACTAATTTATTACAAAGATAAATAGGAGATGCTGGAGATTAATAGATAATACAATTTTAAGCAATAAAAGTCCAGGAAAATATGCTTTTTATATAAAAATGCAGTGATTATCCAGATATCTTAATTGATATCTGAGGCTCCATTTTGCTTGTCCATTTATTTAATCCACAAAATGTCAGACATGTATGTATGAAAGTTCATTTTTAGGTATTAAATATGAAAAGAACACATCAAATTATATTGCTAAGAAATGAGATCTCAGAAATAGCAGAAAGTTCTTTATCCACTGTCCCAATTTTTGGTTGTGGTTATTGAATTTGTATTTCTGTATTACAACCTCTGTGTCTTCTCTGCCTTATCCCACACCTGACCAGGTTTGGGTAAATACATCCTGGAGTGAAGAACTCCAGTAAGATTAGAACACTGAGAAAATAAGATGGTGGTTTTGGGATAGGTGAAGCAGCTGACAGGGTTTATTTTCATTCCAAAATGGATGCATCTGCACCTGCAAGAAGACGTTTGCCATCACAGTCAACTGTTTATTGTTTAGCAAACTCTCTGCTTTGGGGATATTTGGCTGTAGCCCCAGACTAAGCTTGCACTTGGCTGCCTGCAGCATGGTCTCTTTAGAAAGAATTGAGTTTTGATGTGGAGGAGACTATTTGAGTATGACAATGTTGTGTGTGATCATATAAATCTGTCCAAATTCTAAAGCAAATATAAAGAATTTTGGAGTGATGTTTTTGTGCACCCCAACACATGCCTCTTTTCCACCTTCATAAAAACAATTTGAATTTGTAAACTTTATTTCATCACTGTATATGGTTAAAATCATTGCACAAGACCTCCCTTAGCTTCATATTTAACATTTAACCATTTAATGTCCATTTCACACCGACTACATATATTACTTAGCTAAATATTTGTTTTTCTTTCAGTGCTACCTTTAAAGGGCTATTAGGATTGTAAACTTCCCTGAAGGTGTTTCAACACTTCATATAAAGAAGGTAAAACCTACACAATGATTTTCTCACTCCTCCAGGGGAGAGTTTAACATATGCTGCCATCTGGGATTCCTCATTTTTGTAAGTAGTTATTTATAAAATATAAATATTAAAAAAAAATCATAGTGCAAATCATTTAAATAGCTTACAGTTTCTTTTGGCTATTAAACATTAAATATCTATAATCGCTATGTAGGGAAATGGTCCTTTTATTTTTCTTACTGTATTTTCTCTAGTAATATCTAACAGAATTAAGGTCCTTCCTATCAGAAACAAGATAATACTCTTATTAAAACAGTAATATAATGGTACATAATTAATTGAACATGCCTATCTCTTTTATCCCTGAATAAAAATATTAATGCTATGGAATATCAATATTTAAAAGGACACTGAAAGTATTACAGTCTCCCAATTAATGGCAGGAAGCAGTTGTATGGGATGAGACTGTTAGAGTCACATGGCTTACCACCTTCCATGTCAATTCAAAATTTGAACATTTTTCATTGAACAATCTAACTTGCCTATGTTTTTGGCATGAGATAAAATGGCTATTGCTTTTTGTGTTTTAGAAAAATAGTCCTGGCAACAATTGAAGGTTAAATTAGAATACACACACACACGCACACACACGCACACACACAGACACACACAGAACATATACATGCATACACAATATATATATATATATGCATGTATAGAACATATACATATATATAATATGTATATATATTCAAATTTGACCTTCAATATATAGTTATACATAGCTATAGTCTATTCTCTATGGGAGAAAACATAGGTCTGAAATAAGTCAGTTGTGGTAGTAATGGAAAAGTGGAAAAGGGCAGGGAGATACTGAAGAGTGAAATAAATTACTAGGCAAAAGAAAACGAGTTAAGGATGACTCAGATTTCTAGCTCATGTGATTGGAGAGCTAATGATGTCATTAATCATAATAGGGAATAGCAACTAAGTTTTGCTGAAAGGAGGCTTTGACTTTCAAAGGGAGAGTTGGATAGTGGCTTTGAGATATGAGTTTTGAGTTGGCTATGCTGAGTTTGTTACCTGTTGGGTATATATGTAGAGAAGTGTTTCTTAAACTTTGTACTATGTACATTTTGAACTGGAAAATTCTTAGCTGTGGGTGAGATTGCTTTGTGCATTGTAGGGTGTGCATTGTAGGGTGCAAATAATACCCTTCTTACTGTGCAACAAAAATTGTCTTTCACAAGTGATCTCTTAAGCAAAGACAAACACTACCAGTTGAGAATCACTGACAAAGAAACAAAGAGACTATTGAAGTTATCTTTCTAGAACTTAGTAGGGCAGTGTACTTGAGCTCAACATTTAGAATCATCAATAATGGCAATTTATGTAATTTGGGTAGATGAGATTATGTAGGAGAAAATGTAGATGACTACATAGTTATCCAATTTTTGCTTTAACAGATCCAGAAACTAGAAATTCCTAAATCAAAAAATAGATAGAGGAAACCCATTCTACTTTTGGATTTTCATATCTGTCATATTGTTATTATCATCTACTGTTATATATTGGGCTCAAATTGACCTTTCCATTGCTATCATTCTTTGGTTCTTATTTTGCTTTTATGGGGCACAAAATATCTTTTAGGACAAGCCAAATTATTTTCCTAAGTCCCTTCATGTATTTTAATATGGCTATTGTATTCATTTCTTGAATTCAGAATTATTGTTTCCTGGCTTAATGACCTCTGTATATTTTTGTTTCATTCATATGTTATATTTGAGACTTGCAACATCAGCACTCTATTGGATGGTGAACATTTAAAATATTCTTCCTGTGGTATAGAGAAGAGAAACCAAGTCCACATTTAACCTATCCCGTTTAGAAGAAATAAAAACTTCTGTTTCCTGATATTTTTGATTTAAATATCTCAAATTGCATTAGATTTTATGTCAGTCATTTTTAACCATTGTCTCATGTTTCTTTTTACTTTGTATGGATTTATGTTAAATCATAATCCATATCATATACTACTATTTCTTTTTTTTCTTCTACCTCAAGCATGGACATTATAGCCATGCTTTTGAAGGTTTATTCTTCTTTCATTCATTCTATCATTTCAGCCTGTTTGATACTTTTGGATTATGATTTCATCATCCAGTATGTTTATTATTTTTCCTAGTTTTTTTTTTTTTTTTTAAAGATTTATTTTTAATTTATACATACAAGCTGGGGTACAGGCCAGAGGCGTGGGGCGGTGAGAGGGTTCACCAGAGACGGAGCGGGTAGCAGAACAGGCAGATCAGAAATACACTGCTGAGGGGAGCAGCGGGCGAGGCAGGAGAGGTCTGCCGCGCCATGTGGGATTCTCCCCGGCCAGG
>PVIJ01017685.1:17006-28789 GCA_004024925.1 Scalopus aquaticus | reverse complement strand
TGTATGTCGTGTAGAGTTTTGCCTATATTTTCTTCTATACATTTTATGGTTTCAGGTCTTACATCCAGGTCCTTTATCCATTTTGAGTTGACTTTTGTGCAGGGTGTGAGGTAGTAGTCTAGCTTCATTTTTTTGCATGTGGCTGTCCAGTTTTCCCAGCACCATTTATTGAATAGACTGTCCTTGTTCCACTGCATTTGCTTTGCTCCTTTGTCAAAGATTAGCTGTTCATAGATATGTGGCTTTAATTCTGGGTATTCTATTCGGTTACATTGGTCTTTCTGTCTGTTTTTGTTCCAGTACCATACTGTCTTAATTATTATGGCTCTGTAGTAGAGTTTGAAATCAGGGAGTGAAATTCCTCCGTTTTCTTTCTTTTTAGTCAGTAGGGCTTTAGCTATGCGAGGTTTTTTGTGGTTCCATATGAATTTCATCAGTAGTCGATCTATTTCTTTGAAGAATGTCATTGAGATTTTTATTGGAATAGCATTGAATCTGTAAATTGCTTTTGGTAGGATTGCCATTTTGATAATGTTAATCTTTCCAATCCATGAACAAGGGATGCCATTCAATCTTATTGTGTCTTCTTCTATTTCTTTCAACAGAGTTTTGTAGTTTTCTTTGTATAAGTCCTTTATGTCTTTTGTTAGATTTATTCCCAGATATTTGATTTTTTTGGTTTCGATTTTGAAAGGGATGGATTTCTTAATTTCTTCTTCTTCAGATTGGGTGTTTGCATAGAGGAGTGCTACTGACTTTTGTGCATTGATTTTGTATCCTGCTACTTTACTGAACTGGCCTATTATTTTGAGTAGCTTTTCTATGGAGTTTTTAGGGTTTTGTATATATATTATCATACCGTCTGCAAATAGAGACAGTTTAATTTCTTCCTTTCCTATTTGGATCCCTTGAATGTCTTTCTCTTGTCTAATTGCTCTGGCTAGGACTTCCAGTATTATATTGAAAAGTAATGGTGAGAGTGGACATCCTTGCCTTGTGCCTGATCTTAGGAGAAAGGCCTTCAGCTTCTCACAGTTGAGTATAATATTGGCCGTGGGTTTGTCGTATATGGCTTTTATTATGTTGAGGTATGTTCCTTCTATCCCAAGGATTTCAAGGGCTTTTATCATAAATGGTGTTTTACTTTGTCAAATGCTTTCTCAGCATCTACTGATATGATCATATGGTCTTTATTTTTCTTTTTGTTGATGTGTTGGATTACATGATTGATTTTCAGGTGTTGACGCATCCTTGTGTCCCTGGGATAAATCCCACCTGGTCGTGGTGTATTATCTTATGGATGCATTGTTGGATCCTATTGGCCAAGATTTTATTAAATATTTTCGCATCAGTATTCATTAGGGAGATTGATCTGTAGTTTTCTTTTTTTGTGTTGTCTTTGTCTGGTTTTGGTATTAAAGTAATATTTGCTTCATAGAATGTGTTTGGTAGACTCCTTCCTTCTCAATTTCTTGAAAGAGTTTGTGTAATATAGGGATTATTTCATTTTTGAATGTTTGGTAGAATTCATTTGTGAAGCCATCTGGTCCTGGGCTTTTGTTTTTGGGGAGTTTTTTAATTACTGTTTCAATTTCACTACTTGTGATTGGTCTGTTTAGGTGTTCTATATCTTCTTTGTCTAGTTTTGGGTGATTGTATAGTTTTAGGAATTTGTCCATATCCTCTAGGTTGTTATATTTGTTTCTGTATAGCTGTTTATAGTAATCTCTGATTATCTTTTTTATTTTTGCTGTGTCCATTGTGATTTCTCCTTTTTCATTTATGATCCCATTTATTTGTGTTTTCACTCATTTTTTTCTTTGTAAGCCTGGCTAGTGGTTTGTCTATTTTGTTTATTTTTTCAAAGAACCAGCTTTTGGTTTCATTAATCTTCTGGATTTTTTTTATTTCCATTTCATTTAGTTCGGCTTTGATTTTTATTATTTCCTTTCTTTAACTGTCTTTTGGGGTTTTTTGTTGTTCATTTTCTAGTTCTTTCAGATGTGAGATTAAATTTTTTCTTTGGATTGTTTCTTGTTTCTTGATGTGAGCTTGTAATGCTATATATTTTCCTCTTATTACTGCTTTTGCTGTGTCCCAGACGTTCTGGAAAGTTGTGTCCTCGTTGTCATTCAGTTCTAGGTATTTTTTAATTTCTTCTTTGATCTCTTCGTTGATCCATTGGTTTTCCAGTAATGTGGGTTTCAGCCTCCATGAGGTAAGGAGGTTTCTTTTTTCCTTTTTATGATTTATTTCCAGTTTGACTCCTTTATGATCGGAGAAGAAGGATGGTATGATTTTGATCTTAGTGTATCTGTTGAGGTTTGTTTTGTGGCTAATATGTGATCGATCCTGGAGTATGTTCCGTGTGCACTTGAGAAAAATGTGTATTCAATTTTTCGGGGGTGAAGTGATCGATAGATATCTGTTAATCCCATGTGGTCTAGGTCCTTATTTAGAGCTTTAATGTCCTTGGCTACTTTTTGTCTTCTTGATCTGTCCAATAGAGAAAGTGGGGTGTTGAAGTCTCCTACTATGTATTTTCTTTAATGTCTGTTTTCAGGGATGATAATAATTGTCTGATATATTTTGGTGCTCCTTCATTTGGGGAGTATATGTTGATGATTGTTAGTTATATCCTCCTGTTTTATTGTCCCCTTTATCATGATGTAGTGACCAGCTTTGTCTTTTTTTACCTTCTTAAGTGTGACGTCTATTTTATCTGATATAAGTATAGCTGTTCTTGCCTCCTTTCTTGGTCCATTTGCTTGTAGGATTGTTTTCCATCCTTTAACTATTAATCTCTGTTTATCTTTCTCAATTAAATGTGTTTCTTGTAGACAGCAGAAGGTTGGGTTCTGTTTTTTGATCCATCTTGCTATGGTGTGTCTTTTAATTAGTGTGTTTAGTCCGTTTACATTCAGAGTTAATATCAATATACTGTCATCCATATTTTTTGTTTGTTTGTTTGTTTATTCTTTTGTGGTTCTAATTCTCACCTTATTCTGTGTTTCCTGGTCTTTCTTCTGTTGGTTTTGTCTTCATGACTTCTTCTAGTATTCTTTAGAGTAGGGGTTTGTTAGTGATGAATTTCTGTAGTTTCTCTTTGTTGGAGAAGGTCCATATTTTTTCTTCATAGAGGAATGAGAGCTTTGCAGGGTAGAATATTCTTGGTTGACGTTTGTTGGCATGCAGTGTGTTATATATGTCCCTCCAATCTCTTCTTGCCTGTAGTGTTTCTTCAGAGAAATCTGATGTCAGCCTGATTGGCTTTCCTTTATAGGTTATTTGTTTCTTTGCCCTCATTATTTTCAATATATTGTCCTTGTCTTGAATTCTCAATAGTTTTACTATCATATGTCTTGCAGTTTTTTTTCTTTCGTTGTAATAATATGGAGATCGTCTGGCTTCCTGTATGTCAATTTTTGTTTCCTTTTTAATGTTTGGGAAGTTCTCTTCAATTATCTCCTTGAGAAGTTTCTCTTTTCCTTTGTCTCTCCCTTCTCCTTCTGGGATTCCTATGATTCTGATGTTTCCTTTTTTCACGGTGTCAGATAGTTCTCAAAGCTTTTCCTCATTCTTTTTCCTTTGTTTTTCTCTTTCCTTTTCTGCCTTGATTCTGTTAGTATCTTTCTTCCAGAGTGCTTATTCTTCCCTGCATATCTTTTAATTCACTTTTCTAGCTTTCCCTGGATTTCTTCAGCTCCTCTACTAATGTTTTTAAATCTTCCAGTTCCTTCAATTTCTTCTTTCTGGATTCATTCTCGTTCCTCAGTTCTTTGTTCTTTTCATTTAATTCTATCAATTTTTTTGTGATGGCTATTTTGAAGTCTTTATCTGTTAGGTGCATGTAATTTTCTATGTCCATATTAATGGGTTCTGGAGAGGGGTTTTCTTTTCGTGGTGTATTGTTTTGAGGGCCATTTGTGACTTTTTTCTTTCCCGTTGTTGGTTTTCTGCTTTGCTCTGTTCGTAGTTTTCCACTGGTGCTGGTGGGCATGACTCCTGGTTTTACTTGCTCAGGAGTGTTTGTGGTTCCCTAGTGTCTGAGTTGCCTTGGCTGTGGCTGGGTATCTTCTGGATTTTCTTATTTTTCTTTGTTGAATTTTTGTGTTTCTCGTGGTGTGTCTCCAGTGTTTTTCCGGTTCCGAGTTTAATTAGGGAAGATGAAGGGGTGTTTTGTAGTAAAAAAGAAAGAAAAGGGTAAAGAGGGAAAGGAAAAAAAACAGGGAGAGGAAAGAAAAGGGGAATGAAGATGAAGAAAAGTAGGAATGAAGGACCAAGAGAAAAAAGGTAGGTTAAAAGTTAAAAAAAAAAGATAATAATAATCATAATAAAATAGTGAAAAATAAAAATAATAATAATAAAGAAAATAAAGTATTGAGGAGATGTGAATTTGGAGTTCTGTAGTCCTTTTGCTCTTAGGTTCTGGGGTCTCTGGTTGGGTCCCCTGCTGGGGTTCAACCCCTCCTTTCCAGTGACAGATGTTGTTGTCTTGCTGTTGCTGCTGTCATTAGTCCTTGCTGGGAGTCTTTCTATTCTTTCTTCCCCTCCCCTCCCCCTCTCTTTTCCCCCCCTTTCTTCCAATGTTTGCCTGGGGCTATTCCTGCCCCTGGGGTTATGTCTGGTGGGTATGGGTTGGGAGCTCCTGGTCCTAGTTTCTTTTCTGCTGCTTGGGGCCTGCTACTCCATGAAGGGGTGCAGGGGTGGAGGCTGTGGGTGGCTATTGATCAGCGTTTCACCTCCCCTAGTTTCTAGGGTGCCAGTGTGCAGCCACCTAGAAGTTGGGGGAGTGGCAAGTGCTGGGCCGTGTTCACCACCTGCTGTGGTCTTTGTTTGTTTTTTGCCACCCTCCGGGTGCCAAGATGCTGACACTTTGCAGGGGAGGGTGTGGTCAGAGATACTTTCAGCAGGAGATAGTTTCAGCAACAGGTATGGGAGGGGTTTGGGGGATTGTCAGTCAATAATCCTTAAATGCCATCCTTCCCATCAGCTTGGGATCAATTTGCATTCTAAAGCCCAGAGTGTTTGAGGTGGTCTCTGCAGGAGGTTTTCCAGCCCAACCGGTTTTTCTGGCTAATCTATCACCTAGCAACCAGTGGGGGGTGTTTCTTGCTTGGACTTTCTCCCCTTTAAGATGTTACCTAGCCCCAGGTGGGGGATGGGACGCAGTGACCCTCCCGCTTTCCTGCTCCTCAGGGCTGCCATGCAGGGAAGAGTGGGGGGTCGTGGGGTGGGGGAGTGGGGTTCACGCTCCCAGTCAGCTGGCCTGAGGCCCCGACTTCACCACAGTTTCTAACCTTGTATTAGGAAAGCCGGTTCACCCACCTCTCCTTTCTGTTGCTCCTTTGTGTGGAGTCCGATGTCTTTTCTCTTCTCTTTACTCCGACTCTTCGGTTTATTTTCAAGTCCAAAGCACCCCCGGGGTTGATTGTATTGCATAGGGTATCCGGTTCTCTTTGAGTCAGCTCTCAAAGTTAGGGATATTTTTCTCCACAAATCGATTTTTTGTGGGAAGGCCTGATCCTAGCGTCTGTTCGCAGCCATGTTTTGGGGGCATGTCCCCGCATATTATTTTTAAGGCAATGTACTATAGACATTCTTATAATGAAATCAACATTCTCCTCTCCTACTCCTCTCCACCTTGAATCCCATTCCCCAGAGAAAACTACTTGAAACGATTCCTGATTTGAGGGCTCCTGGTGGTTTCTGCCCTGCACTGACTGGTGTATTTATAACTCTGTTCTTTGATTTATTGACCACAGAGATTTTTTTATTGATTATCCACTAGAAAAAATATAAAGATTTATATTCATAACACATTCATTGTTTTTCCTTTTCTCTTTCACTTTTTTATTTATTGCATTTGAGTTCTATTAATTACATTCATCATTTAAAATAATAGTATATATAAACATGCCTTGTTTTATCTCTATCAGGTAGTATCTTTTGCCTTTCCATTACATAAAAAGACTATATCACCACTCTTAAGTTTTATTCCACTTCCCAGTCTACTTTCCACATTCCACCTCTCTCGGCTGTACCTTTAGTTTTCCATTATCCAGACTGATAGCATCTACAATATACTGTGTACACCCAGGTCTGCCTTGAATTACACTGTGTGGACCACAAGTACCAGCAGGGACCAGACTGGCTATATATGTGAGTCAACAGAGCACCCCAGTTGAAAGCAGGGGAGCACTGAGAACCGTAATGAAATAGAAACAGTACGTCCAACTTAGAGACATTCAAATTTTAAGAAAATTTCTCAATACTAAAACCAGGCTTATCTGCAGTTTGTGTTTGCTCCAGGTAATCAGCCTGTAATTTCTCATACAAGTTATTCTAAAAGTTGAATGCCAATGAACAGTGCAATGCATATTATTTTTATCAGAACAATGCATATTATTAAAGTCAATGTAATACAGATATTCTTATGATGCAATCATAAGATTTCATGGTGGGTTTCTTGGTGGGCTGTAATACCCACCAAGTGCTCCATTTTCTCTCCTATGTCTCTCCCCCTTCTCTTACCGACGAGTAGATTGAGAATTAGGACTAGTTCTAGCCAGTAGAATGTAAGAATTTTATGGGTCATTTTCAGGTTGAGATAGTCAGGTTATGGAGCAGGATAGTATTTCTGTCTCCTACCCTCTAAGACATCCAGCCTCTGGAGGTACCTAATCAATCATAGGGTTTCTGACTTCTATGCTTTCCCATATACTATTCCCTTCTCCTAGAATGTTCTTACTCCCACCCCTTTTATCTGCTAAGCAAGCTTCTTTTTAACTCATCAAACCTGATGAGTTTCCAATATCTCTTTTCCTGTATATTGCAGCTGAAATTGAATAATCCTGTATATTGTAGCTAATGTTGACTATTCTAGATGGTCAGCCCCAGAGTGACGGAGCCTCTTCTGCTGGGTCTTGAGAACCTCAGAAGGTAGAGATCTGGGCTATCCCTGGGGCATGGAGAGTGATCAAAGAATAAACTTGCAGGTCAGTGAGACTTAAGGGGCGTGAGGAATGTTACCGCAACATAGTTGAGTATATTGTTACTTATGTAGTATTGGAATCAATATTTGTGTAGAAACATTATTCACAGTATATCCAAGAAGTGAGTTAGAACTCGCTTTGAGTTTATTTCTCAATCCATCCAATACCATGATTCCCTTGCTACTTGAAAGACATTCTTGCTATGATCTAGGACAAATATATTCTTTTCCCCGACACTCTAGCACAGTTCTTAAATCAAAATTAAAACATGGTCCAATATAGACGATTAATTTCTGGTGTGAATTTTCATATTTTCAGAAATTTACTTTCCCTCTTAAGAAATAATGTGTCTTTGGGGTTACCTGAAATCATACAATTGTCAGTTATTGATTACGTGGAACCCAAGTGTTGACAGCAGTAGTAGCAGCAAAAACAATGGCAGCAGGAATCCAGATTGCTTAAAACTGAGGAATCAGGGGCCTCCCTGTGGCACAACGGGTTAAGTGCAGCTATCCAGAGCTGCTGCAGCACGAGTTCAATCCCCACCAGGGAGCTTCGCACAGGGTGCTGCAGACCTCTTTTGCCTTGCCCGCTGCTCCCCTCAGCAGTGTATTTCAGTCGATCTGCCTGTTCTGCTCCCCATTCTTTCCCTGGTGAATCCTCTCACTACTCCACACCTCTGGCCTACACCCCAGCTTGTATGCATAAATAAATAAATCTAAAAAAAAAAAAAAACGAGGAAGCGGAACTTTCCTTTCCAATCAGGAAAGAGCATGGGGTAAACCCCCACTGATTTATTTTTCTCTGTCCCCCTGCTGTTAGACACCAGAAGTGGGCACAATTACCAACAGTGTAAGACAGACTGGAGAACCCAAAATAAAGTGCAGCTTTCTGGCCAGAGAGGAACAGAGGGAAGGTGCAGGGAACTGGAAAGTACCAAGGAATTGTAAGAAAGGGGAGCTTGAGAACGCAGCTCCATGAAGCCATGCATTGACTCCCATGGAGTTGCACATGGATAGATCTGATCCTAAAGAGTGGACTGAAAACTGTGGGAATGGAATGCAGGATCTGCTCCCAGAGCCCCACACTATCACAGGGCTGCTCACACAGGACAGAGCCAATGGTGCTGTGAAGAGTTTGAAAACAGACTGGGCAATGGAACCACATTGAAGGTGAGGGGGAATTTGTAACCACAACTAAACAGGTGGACTTCCAGGTCAAGCAAAAACATTAACTTTCTTCTTAATGTTTATACAAATCCCAGACGCTTAAAATGATGTTCAAGACATAATGTTCAAAATGTAGGCGTGTTTATGAATCAGTGGCATTTAAAGCAACGGGCCTGGTGTGCTGGGATCTCCGAGGGAATCTGTGTAGACAGAGAAGCGACAACAAGAGAACTTGGCCCCAGAATGTTCCACAAGGGTCAGAACTCAGAGATCAAGGAGATGAAGAGTAGTCAGAAAAGAAGACTGTGGGGAAGAATCTGGTGAGGGAGGAGAACATCAGAAAAATGTGATGTCTTAGAAATCAAGTAAATGGAAGACTTTAAGGAGGGGTGAAATGACCAACCTTAATAAAACACTGAGCTATGTCAATGGATTGAGGCTTAAGGTTGAAACACTGCATTATTTTCAACATGTAAGTGAAGAGTGACTTTGAATATCATGAGTGGGGACTTCTCTGAAGAAGGTTTGAGAAAAACTACAGGAGATAAACTGACAGGATAGAATATATCAACTCTGTGAGGAGATATTTTTTTCTATAAAGCAAAGATGAACATAGCTGGAGGGAGGTGGGGGTGGAAATTTTCTCTTTAAAGTGTTTTGCAGATGGGAATGACCTGCTGGGCAGGAAGAACTAATCACAGAGAATAGCAAGAGGGGCTGGGGAGAGGATGGAATCTGGACCGTAACGGCCATGCTGGCTTTAGGTGGAGGTAGCTTCGCGCTTGCACACTTGGGGGCAGGTGGGTAGGTGAGGGGGTTGCCTGGGGAAGTTCTCTTTAATTGCCCCCACTCTGTTAGATGAGAAAGAGCAGAGGAGGATGGAGAAGAAGGGAAATGACACAAAATAATGGCTAAGGTGTGTGGGAGGGTGAATGGGCCAGGAAAATGCGGCGGGTGGAGGACAGCCTCGGGGGCCCACTTGAGGCTGATGATGTTCAATTTAAAATGAGGCCAATCAGCATGGATGTGTACTTTTCTCTCTTTATCATTGTTATTCTCAGATGTCATCAGAGTCTAGGTATGGATCATTTTCATTCTTTGTGTAAGATGCTTAGTGTCCCCTTTTAGCCTAAGGACTCGTGATTTTCTTTGGCTGGGGAAATAATCTTGGTTAACTTCCTTGATAATTTTCTCTCCTCTATACTCTCATTCACAATCATTCTCTCTCTCTCTTTCTCTCTCCTTTCTCTTCCCTGCCCCATACTCCCAAAGATGACTTTAGCCCTGTCTTCCAGCTCCTCTACTAAATTTTTTTTTTATTTTGGCAATCGTATCTTTTTAATTGCCACACGGATTTTCTTATTCTCTGGCTATTTCTATTTCATAGACTAGTTGTTTGGGTTTTGTTCCTTGAAAGTTAACTTTAATAAGTTAACCTTATTTTAATGAAGGAAAGTTTGATGTAGTGGTTAAAAAGACAAACTCAAAAATCAAACCAGTTGAGTTTGCATGTCAGCTTTACCCCTTACTAATGGCGTGAATCTAGACAAGTAACTATCTCTATGCCCAGTTTCCTCATTGCTTGGGTGGGAATAGATGAAACAGGTAACCTCCCATAATGCTTTGAGGATTAAATGGATTCATGCATAAATTGTGCTTTAAAAAGTGCCTGCCCCTGAAAATTACTAAGAACATATCAGTTATGGTGAAGATAACAATGATGAGGGTGATATGGATATCATATCACCTTGAACTTCCCTGTGGTTAGTAGTTAGCATTTACTCAGCTATGTTTCCTTCCAGCCAGTTATTCTGTTTGCTTACCTTGGTCTTTAACGTTCACGCTGATGATTTTCTGATATATCTGGCAATCTGTAGTCCCTTCAAAACAAGGACCCATTTCACCATCTACATAGCATCTTGGCATGTCAGTCTCTTTCCCTGAGGGATTCCTCCAGTAGGAGGGAGGCGATGGGCTGGAGCTTTCCAGGGGCATGTGCTACTTTAGGTTGCAGACTGAAAAGTTAGCTACAAAGTTCGAAAAGAATGAGGAGGTGTGTGGGGTTCCAGCACCCACACTAGAAGCTCTGGATTGCCTACATTTCCTCGGTGGGGAACACCTTGCTGGGGGAGGTGGGGTGAGCCCCACCCCACCTCCTCCGTTTCCACACCTGTTGACGCTGAGCCCAGAGCCTCAGTTTTGCCAGGAAGACTGGCTTCTATCTCCTCCACAGCGGCCCCCTGAATGTATTCTGGGCTTTATTTCCTCAGTCCATTGCATTTATCAACTGACTTTCATCTAGTTTTCATTTTCCAAAGGTTTGTTGAAATCTCTCATCTGCGGGTGCCTCTGCCCTCACTCCCCATTCCCTTTATTATTATGGCTGATTCACTTTCGTATTCCTTTAGCATCATTTTAATGGGGTCTCCGGAGGGATGGGAGGTTAATTTATGTGCCTCAGTCTGCCATTTTGAACCAGAAACTCTATTCATTTCTTATGCAGAACAGCTTGGCATCTCTTTGTGTCTTTGCCTCTTTCCAAAGGGTGCCCTCATTACCTCACCCTCCTCACACAAACTAGCTTATCAAAGGTATTTTTCTAAAGAAAGACAATTTCTTCCCTCCAAGGAATGCTGGTGTGATATATTTGAATAATATTTTTTCCAACTTGCTCTTTCTATGCAAACCAGTCAAGATGGTGCGTGATTCATAGTAAGTGTTCAATAAATATTATTTCCCCTTTCCCTCTTCACAGCTATCCCAGTCCACCCCATGCAATTCTAATCACATTCTCCCAACACTCCTGTACTTATCTGAATATATTTATAGACACATTTATTTCTGGATAGCCTGATATGTCTCTCTCTGTTTCTTCATGTTTGTCCATATATATTTCCTTTAAGGAAAATGAAGCTCAGAGATACTAAGAGACTCACTCAATAATGTAGTAGTAAAATGTGAGGAAGCCAAGGCCGAAACCATGTTCTTCAACTCCCAGCCCACACTGTCCACTGTGCCTTCTGAGACTGTGTGGGTGGCAAATACCACCATCCTTTCTCCAATAGTCATGCCTGCTCTGAAACCAACATCAGCACTGAAGTCTGTTTTATTCCCAAAGATAATGTGAATGGTTCCCATAGCAACAATCCCATCCCCCACAACACCCCTCCAGGGGGCCTTGGGCTGAACCATACACTCAGGACTCACAGAGGCTCAAACCTTCAGCCTAGAGGTCTATGTTTAGGTTGCTGAGGACTCTGCTCACAGGAGACTCAGGGAATTTGAGGAGACTCATATTTCAAGGCCACCATGGGCTTAAATGGGCATCTGTGGACCAGCATGGAATCCTAATTATCGATCATTTTTGATAGCAAACCGTGTTTCCAAGTAATACACAGCAATTCATGGATGGCTACATCTCATTATTAGGTCTGCTTATTCTCTGAAATGGTGCCTACAATGCCTTTGAATATATTCCCCTACTTGCCTTCCTAAAATGCTCTTTTAGATTTTTGAAGGGAATTTCAAACATAAGAAAGAAGGGAAAAAGAAAGAAGGGAAGAGGGGGGAGGGAGGGGACAAAAGGAGGAGGGAGGGAGGGATGGAGGGAGGGAGGGAG
>PVIJ01017685.1:0-16906 GCA_004024925.1 Scalopus aquaticus | reverse complement strand
CCCACAAACATACATGCAGCAGTTGGGAGTTGGACTGGTGGGCATCTCAAGATTACCGTCTTCTATGAAGGATGATCTCATTCCTGGATGACCCATCTGATAGGAACAGATCTTCCTGAAGGGGCTAGTGCCCCACTCAGCAGGTGTGGAAAGGGAAGGTGGCACAGCTGGCACCGCCCCATCTTTACTCCCCGTGCCCTGCCCCCTTAGACAGAGAGCCTAGCACTTTTCTGCCAGCCTACCAGGCCCCACAATCCACCATCTGTATTTTCAGTTCCACAAGAAGCTTTTGAACTGTAATTGCAAAAGGAACTAACTCTGCCGCCCCTCCTACCCCCACCAACTACCACCAGCCCTGCCCCCCACCCCAGCCATCTAATTAGATGGCTGTGGAGCTACAATTGAGCTCCTCAGGCTCAGAACCTGTGGCAAAGGGTAAAAGGCCTCCATTGGTTAAAAGAGGAGAAAATCAAAGGATATTTTTTTTCAAGAGACCAAAACATAAGGTGCCACTTGTGCTACCTTTGATTTGGGAAAACAACTTTTTATTTTCTTTTAAGAAACATAACAGAATGGAGGAAGAAGACAGCGATTACCCACAGGCAGAGAACCAGGTCGTAGAGAAAGGAGAAGCTGAAAATACAAAGGCAAGCTGGGCACAGAGTGTGGGAAAGGAGGGAGATGGGTGAGTGGGGCGCCTTGTCCCTGTTTTGTCTCGAAAGCCTGTTAGAGCACCTCACTGCTCAGTCTGGGCTGGGCTCACTCTCTTGTTCCTGGGCTTGGCCAGAGAGGCTGGTCTCGTCCCCACTTGCAAATCTGAACCATGTCAGATGCTGGGGGTGGGGGCAGGACTGCATTCAGCCAAGGGGTCCACTAGAAGAGACCATGGAAGATTTGGGGCCATGAGAGTGAGCACCTGGTCTTCCAGAGCTTCAAGATCAACACCTCCAACCATAGGTCTTTGAAACACAAGTATTTTCTGACTCACTTGCCTGGCCTTTTGGGGAAAAGCATGTGTAAGAGCCCCAACTTCAGAAAGAAGGCTGCGCGCGACAGCTAGGGCTGGTGGGATATAAACGCAGGGTGATTTCCAGGCATAAAGGTGAACGGAGGAGAGGCCGCCCCAGGCTAGCGGAGAGCATGGTGAGGGGAAGAGACCACCGCAGAGGAAGGAACCAAGAATGAGCTGAGTGTCAGCCATGCTTGGCCCTCATCTCAGCCTGGGCATGGGCCTTCACCACTCCCTTCACAGGAATTAGGAGACTGAGACCCCAGAAATGAAGGATTCATCCTAGGCCACATGGTAAGAGGTGGAATTCTAATCAGAAATGAAAACTGTCTTAATTCCAAAGCTAATATTCCCAGTCTCTTACCATTTGCCCCACTCCACCCCCAATTCATCACCAACACCCCCAAATTTGACTTTATTCCAAGCATCACATAATTTGGCCATTTTCTGGACTCCGAGTACAAACACATGAAGGTTGAATCTAGTAGCCACGTTAGGAACACAGATTCTGGAAAATGACAAAGGGAACAGGAGAGGGAATATCCTCCACCCCCCATTCTGCCCCCCAGTATCTACTTCAGTATCACTGACACGGCCCCACCATCTGTGCCTCAGTCTCCACCCTGAGTTTAGGGGGCCTTCATGACGACACGTTCCAAACCCCAGCTCTCTCCCCTCCTCTGTGCTGGGCTAGAAAATGCTCTTTTCAATTATTTCTCTACCCCTGGCTTTGGAACAGCCAAACCAATAGCGCTGCGGATGTCCCCGCGCTGTGAAATATTAAGCCTTCACAATAGGTCCGGAGTCAGCGACGCACAGTCCTTTAATGGTTTGGCTCACTCGGGCTATTTGAAAGTGGCATAATATTGCTATTTTTAAATAAATGGGATCTGTATTAATGAGAGCCGACCTCTTGCTCAGCCCTGCAGAGCTGCTCCCTGTGACAAGCCTACACTGGGGATTCGGCATGAAAGGGAGGGGGGTGAAAACAGTTTTTAAAATGGGAACCAAGCAGCACTTTAAATAATGCTCACAGATGCTGATCATCCAAGGGGGGAGGGGGGTGGTGGGGTGATGATTTGAGTGGATAATAGATTTCATTTTCAAAGAAGATTTGGCGTCTTGATATTGAGTAGAAGGGGGTGAGAGTGTGAGTGTGTGATCGTGTGTGTGTGTGTGTGTGTGTGTGTGTGCATGTGCACGCGTGCTCAAGGGCAGGGAGCCCTGCAAGAGGGCGGGGGAGGCTGCAGATAGAGGGGCCTGCTGAAGTGCTGAGGGATCAGTGTGTGTCCCCGGAGATGGGAGGGAAGCCTGCAAGGATGGCCAGGACATCTCGACCTGCTAAGCGACTGAAGGAAGAGCCTCTTGAATAGGCACATACCAGGCTCTGCTATACCTGCAGATGGAAGACTGGAAGTCTGGATTCCTGCCTGCAGGTGAGGCGTGGCAGGGCCAAAGGGCACATCCTCCTACCCTGTGGTCTGGGACGCTGACACCTCATTGCCAGGCAACAGGTGCCAAGTGACACCTGAGGCACAGGGGGGCTTCTCTGCTCAAGACGCAGCGTCATATTTACAGGGGAGTATAATCAGGGTCAGGATCCTGGCCTCAGAGCAGTGGTTTGCTGGGGTCCCCTGGTCCCCGGAGTCACTGATAAAGTCACCTCTTTAGTCTCAAGCTGGAGCTATGTGGGCTAGACAAACAGGATGGAGCCTGGCGACCTCAGGAGCAAGGGAGATATGCAGGAGAGGACTTGAGAGAAAGCCTGAGCAAGAAGGAGGACTGTGGCCAGAAGCATTTGTAAGAACCAGCCAGCCAGAGGCTCTACCACATTAGTACATGGGACCCAGAGTTAAAAACTGCAGCTCCAAGGGCCTCCCTAGTGGCGCAAAGGGTTAAGTCTCAGCACTATCAAGCTATCCACAACCACTGCAGTTTGATATCCAGCCAAGGAGCTTCCCACATGGCGCAGCAGACCTCTCCTGCCTCGCCCGCTGCTCCCCTCAGCAGTGTGTTTCCGTCGATCTGTCTGTTCTGCTCCCCACTCTGTCTCTGGTGAATCCTCTCACCCCCCACACCTCTGGTCTACACCCCAGCTCTGGTATGCATAAATAAATATATCTTTAAAAAAAACAAAACACAGCTCCCACAAGCATCTCCTCCCAAATTTCCCTCTTTCCTTTTTGGGGGGCCTAGATGTTCTGCCTTTAATATATTTATGAAGAAATAAGTTTGGGAGGTGTAAACTGCATGATGATGACTAGAGTTAGCAACACTGAATTACAGATCTGAAAGTTGCCAAGAGAGAAGATCATAAACATTCTCTCCACAAAAAGATTATGGGGTGAAGACAGGGATGTGTTAACTTCATTGCAGTAATCATTTCACCATGCACAACACACATGTGCACACACACATATATACATACATGTATCATACATGAAATCTTGTACATCTAAATTTATACAATGCTATATGACAGTTATAGCATGGAGATATATATTTATATCTATCATGGAAAAAAATTAAGTATAGCAAATTTTCTATCACTGTTTCTCGGTCCCCCATTCTGTTTTTCTACTGTTGTGTAACAAATGACCCCAAAACTCAGTGGCTCAGACAAGCATATGTGCGCTCCCGGCATCTGGAGATCAGGCATCAAGGCAGAGCTTCCCTGAGGCCTCCAACTGCAGGTCCCTCAAAGGGCTGCAGTTACGGCGTTGGTTGGAGCTGCTCTCTCATCCCAAGGCGCAACCAGGGGAGAATCTGCTTCCAAGTTCACGCACATGGTTATTGGAGGGATTTGGATTCTTGTGAGTTGCTCGATCAGAGCCCTCAGGTCCCAGCTGGCTGTGGGCTGGGGTTCCCCAGGTGAACGCGCCAGGTGGGCTCTTGGAGTCACATCTGTCGGTCACCTAACCTCAGAAGTGACATCCCAGCACTTTGCCATATTTAGTCATTGGGAAGAAGTTATCAAACTCAGCTCACAGTGGAGGGGAGAAGCTTGCACAAGTGTGTAAAGATCTGGAGACGGAATATCAGGAGTCGCTTAGATCCAACTCTACTCTTCTCTCAGAGACCAGACACACTAAGATCTCATGGGCAAGGGCTGTGTTTTCACCCTGGCAGCCCCAGCACTTAGCATGGAGTTCAGAAAAGAGGACCTCAGCCCACTTGTCCAGCAAAGACCCAACCTCAGAGAGTGAAGGGCTGTGAGGATATTTTCATTCCTGCGGGATCCATGGCTGAGATCTGGAGTGATCGCTAAGCTGGGTTGGGAGCCACGATCACCTGTCTCTGCATATTGATTCCTTTTCATTGCCCTGCACACCACCTCCTGCATCTCCTGCTTACTTCTTAGTGCAAGAGGAAGAGGCCAAGAGATATCACGAGGCATGACAATGAATGTCACGGAAAGTAAGAAGACAGACTAGAAAGAGAAATAGAACACAAGATAGAAATGGAAAGCACCCCCCATCTGCTATCTTGTTGAAGATACAGATATTTTTTAAACATCTGCTATGCACCAGAAACTTTGTCTCATTACTTCATTTAATCCTTACTCCAAGTTTCCAAGGTGACTATTTTTCTTATGCTCTTTTTATTTTTTATTTTTTAAAATAAATATTTTATTTATTTTTGTTATTCATATCTTTTACATTATTGTGTGTTCCCCATAGGTTACCCACCACCTGTTCACCTGTGAAGCCATCACCATGGTCCCCCGTGCTCCCCTCTTCCCCCCTCTTGAGCCCTTACCCTCCCCTCCTTCCCTGCTGAATGTCACATTCTTATTTGGCGCCCTTATATTCCTGACTTCTTTTTTTTAACCTACTTTCTATAGTTCACAAAACTAAAATTCACAGAGGTTAAGGGTCAAGTGCAAGTCTCCACACTGGTAAGTAACAGGACTGGAATTCAAGATCAGACATTTTAAGACCTGGTAGAGCTCTTTCCCAACTCACAGGTTGAGGATGATGAGAGGAGGGGGTCTCCTTGCTATTAGTTTGCTAATACCAAGCATTAATGTTATAAGGGTTGTGTTTTTGTACCCGTAGTTATTGTTTAGATTTAAATAATGACTGTAAATTATACAACTGTGGGGAGGGTGTGGTTAAATATGTTCCCATTAAAGAAAACAAAGACAAGTAACAATGAGAGACAATCTCATTACCATACTGCCACGTGTCTGATCAAATCCAGTCCTGTCCTTGGCGAGTCTCCCACATCGAACTCAGGCGTGGCTCCACATGACCTGGGCTGAATCCCATAGTTAAAAATGATTCCCACCTAATGAAGAGAGTCACATGACCTCATTGCAGCCCCCCAGAAGAGGTCCAAGTGTGGCTCGAGCGACAGCAGCCCTACTGACTGGACAGTGGGTGGGCGGGCTCTTCAAGATAGTTAAGAGAAGCAGGGACACATGCTCGTATGCAAAGGTTCTGGAGTGTTCTTAAAAAAATCAATTTCATTGCCAGAGAACAATTTATCTAAGTTCACGAGAGGAGAGGGAGTTCCTGATTTCTTTCTAGAAGGAATGAAATTGGAGGGAATCTGGTGGGATGAGAAGACCATGCAAAGAAAGGACCACATTCTATAGCACCATGCTCTACCACTCTGTAGCCTCTTCCAGTGCACATGAGAGTGCATGTGCGTGTGCGCGCGCACACACACTCACACACACACACACACACTCCACCTGCCAGAATCTGAGGACATTCAAATTTTCCATTTGTGGGAGCTTCTGTGGATATATTACCTGCCCTTCCTATGTCTGCTTTCTCTGCGAGTGATCAGTTCTGGTCCCCCACCACTCCTGAACACACGCGCCTAAACACACTCTGGGTGGCTGTCTGCAGATACTTGAAATGACCTTTTTCAGGGACTGGAAGAGCCATCTAGGTGATGTCACCCTACCCCTCTCCTGGCTTGCCAAAGTCTCTGCAAGCCCAACCCCAGTCAAGGTCTATCCAGCCTCTTTCACCCTTGGTGGAGAGTCCAGCACCCGGATGTCATTCTCCTGATTCTCACCAACTACAATACCAATTCATAGGTGTGGAGGCTGGGGGTACAGTGGAGGTGAGGGGATGTATTTTACCACAAGAAAAACAGCAATGAATAAATGACTGACACTCTTCTTTTTCAAACTTAGGACCATGTAGAAGGCACACTAGTTGGGAAACACATTTTAAGGTGACCATTATATCTTAGCAGCACTGTAAGCTTGTCATTAGTTTGTCTGTTTTAATTAATCATTACCACCACTACTACCCCCCACCACACACACATACACACAGCCCATTACCCTCCTCTCACCAACACTGGAAGATGCAGGGGAAAGGAGAAAGGAGAAGAGGTGAGGCAAGGTGGGCTCAAGTCTGAACTGGGTCTCTCTGCAACCTTCATCAAGTCACAGTGTCTGCATGCACAGAAAGAAAAGGCTGGACGGGTTATGCCTAAGTCCCCACCCAGCTGTTTCTATGAATGATATGTATGCAGTGCTGTGACAAGGCACTGAGATGCATCACAAACATTGGGTTATGCCATCCCTGTCAGTAAGAAATGCCATGGCCTCCTCATCTGGGCTGCCTCCGCCACCATGGTCGTTCAGGGAACACAGGTTATTTTACAATTGGCAGGTGCCTTTGCTTAACTCATAGCTCCCAGGAGCTGACTGTCAAGAGAGAGCTCAAAGTTACTGCCAGTCCCTTCTGAATTGCTAATAAAGGATGGCTGCAGAGTCCCTACTCGAGCCCCCCTCCTGCAGGTCCCATCGAGGGCTGCTGCCATTTTGCCTCCAGCCTCCCCGAACCACATGGTTTTTTCCCCAGTGCTAATGGCATTCAACACAAAAACACTGCCCTGACAAATGGAGTTCAGCCCCTGCAGCCTCCCGGGCTCAGAGCACCAGTCTAATTCATTTCAAACACCTCCTGCTTGCAAAGCAGCCTCAGGCTCCTTGGACTAAAGTGCTTAGGGCTCCTGGCTCCTAGAGAGCGGTGGCCCTCTCCTGGCCCCTTTAGCTGCTTATGTGGATGCCCAGCAATGAATGCCATCACACTAGAGTTTGGGCAGCGAATGGCCTGGGACAGAGTGTCAGAGGAAGCTGTGTGGCCGGGGATGGCGGGCTTTGCTCTCCCCACTGTATTCCTAAACTGGAGAGGAAAGAGTTCACATCCATCTACGCCACCCCCTCAAATGTGTATGGCTTGCATAAACCAGGCAATTAAGGCAGCAAAAAGGGATATAATGTAAAGATCAAACAATCATAGTGAGGCACAGTAGTCCGAAGAGAATTTGTGGGAATAGAGGGCTTATAGCCACAAAGTGGGGGCACACAACAAACTTCACTCTGAGCGCGTTGTCATCCTGTCCCCCACACTCTGGCCAAGACCTCCTGTTACAGCTCTTTGCCTTTGCTCATGCTCTGGGTGACCTGTTGAAGTATGATCTCCTCATTAACCCTACAGGACTCTGTTCAATATAAATTTGTCCATGAGTCAACTTGTGGAAGACTGCAAGCTTTGCCTTCATCCTCTCCCTTCAAGCAAAGTCAGTCACCTCCTTTTCGAGCCATTGTCGTATCCTTGCATATCCTTATAGTAGAACTTGACATGCCCTTTTGATTTCTCTTTATGGTCTGTCTTCCCCCTAGTCCATAGATCATTGAATACAGGGCCCATTTTTTATTTATTTCCCTTCCACTGTGCTCAACACAGTATAAGGCACACAGAATTGCTCCTAACTATTGAAGGAATAAATGGGTGAGTGAGTGAGTGAATGAGTAAACACTGGGCTTTAGCACAGACTCTCATCTCAGAGCTATAATCATTCACATGAAATGAGGTGCAGCTGCGTGGGAGCACTGTCCAGCCTTTAAACCCATTTCTTCATCTATAGCGGGCACACCAGGAAGCCTCTGGCATCCTAGGTACAACTGCTCTCACCCCGAACAGCAGGACAACCTGGTTGCCTGGCCCTGAGCAGTTATACGACATGCTAAACTCCCATAATCATCCATCAGGACTGATTTGGGAGCTGGTAGAAGAAATATATCCTCTAAGCCAGTGCTGAGTCTCAGTAACTGCCCTACAGTTTGAATAATCAATCGCCACTAGCCAACGTCCAATAGCCAATGCAGATGAAAGCATCTCCGCCCTCCCTCCTCCACTCCCTCTTCCTCACAAGCCGGATCTAATGAGATGGCTCATGATACTCCATCTGCCTGTACCAGCCATGAAAGCATCATAATCAACTGTCTCTCATCCAATGGATGTTCCCCATCAGATGAGGAGGTCTAAGTGGTGAGAGTAGGCTGGGGACCTGGATCCCTGACTCAGCAATCCACATCCCTGTGTTCACCACACCAGAGGGTCCTCTTCAGTAAGCCTCTCACAGCTCAGGAAAAACACCGCATCAGCCATTCTCATAAACAGAAAGAGACCAGTTTCTAAGATGTCGCCTGATTTCCATACCCCTTCCTCCCTTCTATCTGATGCATGATGTAATCTCTCCCTGCAATATAATAAATATTTCACTTTCAAATCCTGATTCATTAAAGGAAGCCCAGGAGGGAGAAATAATAAGGTGTCGCTTTACAGCCCAAATAAAACAGAGAAAGATATATTCTATAATTTATACTTCCGACTTTAGGTTGAGATAATTCATATATCATTTTCACTTAGGGACCCAAAATGGTGCTATGTCAGCATATTGGCTGAAAAATAACTTTTTGTATTATGTTATGCCTTTCAGTAACGTGCCCTGGTTACCATACATCAACACTAGGTTGAGTTCCAGTGTCCTGGCAGCTCCTCCTAAGTCATTCTCCTTCCTAACACCAATGTAACTTTCGATACGAATGGAGCCCCTGGGCTGCACACACACACATCCTCCCAGGCACAATGTGAAGCTCAACTGAAGCCAGCTTGACTGGGGCCATTTCTCTCACCATTACTGCCACAACTTCACTATTCTTCACCACCAAGGATGAGAGCACTAACTAAATCTCTGTAGGAAGCAGGCTCTGTGGTACTTTTCCAATAGAAATACAATCTTACAAGCAGATATTTGGTGGGAAAAGCATCAGTTTTGATTGGGGGACAAAAACATGGGCTCAAATCCCAACTTTTCCTCTTATTAGCTGGGTATTATTGAGCAAGTTATTTAATTCCTCCAAGCTTCAGTCTCCTCATCCATATGGAGATAAAAATACCTGACGCCAAACAGATTTTAGAAAGATTCAACTAAGAGAAAGTTAGTCATCAAATCTTGGTCAGTATTAGCTGTACAATTACTATACGTGTGTGTACAACACAGAGACATACACACACATAAATATGTATATTTATACTAAGTGCACAATAAATAAATACACACACACACATACACACACACATATACAGCATGTCTTCAAACAACATTTCATTTAATACTATTTTTAGAAAGGAAAGTCCCTTCAACAAATGTTGGCAAAACTCAATGGTCACATGCAAAACAATGAAACTAGACCATTATCTCAGGACACACACACAAAAATTAACAAAATGAAAGGATCAGGTAAAGTCAAACTCAAAAACTAGTCCTTGAAGACAACTACAGAACTGAGATATTTGGGGGGGGGGTGGTACAGGGAAGAGGTGAGCACAAAATGGGAAAGGAGCACAATGGACTATGTTGCTGGACTATGGGGCACTGTGCTAACAGCACCAGAAGGGGATATCCTATACTTCCAAAATACAAACAGCAATGTGAACCAATGTTACCTCAATTAAATATACACATATATACATATATATACACACACCATGCAAAAAATAAAATGTAAGCATACGTATAACTCTTAATATAAAAAATTATCTCAAATGGATTAAAGACTTGGCTGTATGATGCGACATCAAAAATACATAGAAGAAAACAGGCAAAATGATCCATGACATTGGCTTCAGGGATGTCTTTTGGGCCTCAACCCCAATGACAAGGGAAACAAAAGCAAAAATATAAAGAACTGGAACCACAGAAAAGTAAAATGTTTCTACACAGCAAAAGAAACTATCATAAAACTAAAAAAACAAATGGGAGAACATATTTGTACATCATTCATCTGACAATGGGTTAATATCCAAGATCTATAAAAAAAACTCATAAAATTCAACAAAAAGAAAACAATCCAATCAAAAAAATGTTAAAAAAAAAAGAGCTAAAGAGACAGTTCTCCAAAGACATACAGATGTCTAACAGGCACATGGCAAAATGCTCAGCATCACTCATCATCAGGGAAATGCTAATCAAAACCATGAAATACTGCCTCACACCTGTGAGAATGGTCCATATAAAAAAGACCAAAAATAACAAGTGTTGTCAAGGGTATAGAGAAATGGAACATTTGTACACTGATGGCAGGAATGTAGACTGGCCCAACCCCTAAGAGAAACAGTATGGAGGTTTCTCAAAATGTTAAAAGTAGATCTACCATATGATCCAGCAATTCTATTCCTAGATATTTACCTGAAAATGTAAAAACAAAAATTTAAAGGGATATATGCAGTCCTATGCTCATTGCAGTACTATTTATAACAGCCAAGTATGGAAACGTCAGGGCCTGATAACAGATGAGGGGACAGCAGACTACTACTCAGCTACAAAAAAAAAAAAAAAAAAAAATGAAATCTTCCTGTGTGCAACAAGTTAGAGGGAATTATGCTAAGCAAAATAAGTCAGAAGGAGAAATCAGACACCTGATGATTTCACTCATATGAATAATGTATAAAAACAAACCAAAGGAATAGACAAAACTAAACCATAACTAGCCCTTGAAATCTAACTGCAGAATTGAAGTTACCAAAAGGGCAGGATGGGGAATGGAAGCAAAGGGAGGAGAGGCCCCAAGGGACGATGGTGGGTGCCCTGACGGTAGGTTTGGGGCAGGAACGTCTTTCTGAAGAGATGTGGACCTGTACCTCTGAATCATAGATGGTGTTGTAAACCAGTATTATCTCAATACAATATATACTATATACATCTTTATAAAATACATCTTTATAAAAAAGATAAAGAAAAAACTATCTCAGTCACTTTGTATAAAATGATGTTAGTGAAGGACCTGCTTTCATTATATATCATTTAAATTAAAGTCAATTTCCAAGAACGTATCAATTATATAAAGCAAAGACTCAAAGTGTGTATGCATATTTTTATCTTATATAAATATACTTATATTTATAAAATATATATAATATAAACACAACGTTTATATAAATATAAATTCAATATCCATAAAATATGTATAATACAAAATATAAATATATAGATTTATATATATTATATAAATACACACAACTACACGCCACACACATCTATACAACACACACATGTAACTGGGTAATAAATGTTTATGTACACACACACACACACACACATGCCAGGCACAGGATCATCACTTTAGGCAAATGATCTCCTCCTCAACTCTCATAGCAACCCCCAAAACTTGGTACCACTGTGACCCCCATTTTGCAGATGAGGAAACTGAGGCTTGAAGTTACACGAAATATTTAAGATTGTTAGGTAAGCATAACATGCATTTCGAAAATAATACTTTCACTTTCACTTTTTGTGTGTTTTTTCATTTACAAAACATTTCTGTAAACATCTCATTCGATCCACAGAGTGCTGGGAGAACAAGGCAAGGAATTATTCCGAGAAAGTATGCCCACCTGCCCATGCCGCCATGTTGCCTAAGCTTGTGGCTTTCCTCCTGGACTCCATTGGCCCTTTGATTCAAACATTCAGTGAGTCTATAGGCTTTTGTGACTCCTTCCAGATGAAGTAGGTAAATTAAACATCACTCTTCTACTCAGCAGATCTCTGGTTACTCCATTTCCCAGCAAGCACCATATTGACAGTCATCTTCTGACCCACCCAGTGACCCTCCCACACACTAGTTCTGGTCTGCTGAAGAACTTAGAAGCATCGTATGCAAAGTACTGTGCAAGAACATTCCAAACTGTGGGGCTCCTGCCGTGGTCTCTTGAGAGGTTATCATACATCACCTAGGTTTACAGCTACTTTTTCAGATTGTTTGGTGGAGACCCACAGAATTTGAGTGACCTGGGCTTACACAAGTTAGTATTAGCTCTCGGGCCTGGGCCTAGAACTTTGTCTCCTTCTCTCCATTGTGCTATGAAGCTTTCCCACCTCAGCCTTGAGTAAGTCCCCACATTGCACCCAGCCATCCTGGGAATCAGGAAATGCCGATAGCAGTGGAAGTAACACCAATACAACAGCAATGCGGGGCACAAGCTGTGTCAGGCATTGTGTTTCACATTCTGTATGTATTTGCTCATTTAATCTCTACAACAACTCAATGAACGGGTAACATTCGCCCACCCCTTTACAGCTGAGGAAGCCCCTTTATAGTTGAGGAAGAAATGAAGACTGAAAAAATACTCTCTTGTGGTATATCCAAGCAGTGGAATATTATTCAGCACTGAAAAGAAGCTATCAAGTCAAAAACACAGAGATGAATCTTAAGTGAAAGAAGATAGTCTGCCATTAAATGTTGTACCTCTGAGATAAAGCCCCTCAGAATAAGTGAATAAGTGAATAAGTGAATCTGAGAAGGCTACATACTGTATGATTCCAATGATATGATATTCTCGAAAAGTCAAACCTAGGGAGATAGTAAAATGACCCGTGGTTAGCAGAGGCTTGGGGGTGGGAGGGATGAACATGTGCAACTCAGAGAATTTTTAGGGCAATGAGACCTCTGAATGATGCTATAACAATAGCTAGATGTCAAAAGCCATCGAGTTTACAACAAATGTACCACCTGCATTTGGGCAGTGACATTGGGGAAGGCTGTGAGTGTTGGGAAATGGGGGAATGTGGGTACTCTGTACTTTCTCTTCAATTTTCTGTGAATCTAAAACTTTTCTAAAATAGTCTATTTTTAAAATCCCTAGCAATAAAAAAAAAGATACAAAACAAAAAAGTCAAAATTGTAATCTTGAAAAAAAGAAATGAGGTATTATATTAAGCCATGAAAACACAAAGGAAATCTAAATGCATATGGCTGGGTGTAAGGAGTCGTCTGAAAAGGCTGCATACTGCAGGGCTCCAACTACATGGTATTCTGGGAAAGGTGAAACGATGGAGACAGTGGGCAGACCAGCGTTTGTCATGGACTGAAGAAGGGAGGGATGACCCCCTTTTAGCATTTTTAGGGCAGGGAAATTACTCTAGATGACACTGTAATGGCAGAGATATGACAATAGGGGTGTGTCAAAACCCATGAAGTGCACAACACAAAGTGTGAACCGTAATGTCATCTACGTACTTCAGTTTGATATAATAATGTGTCAATATTGGTTTCTCAATTGTACTAAGTGGACCACACTAATGCTAGGTCATTCCTAGAGGAAATGGGGAGAAGGAAATGTGGGAACTGTATACTTTCTCTTCAATTTTTCTGTAAACCTAAATCTGCTCCTAAAAGTAAAATCTTTTAGGGCCTCCCTGCTGGCCTAGGGGTTAAGTCTCAGCACTATCACTGCCACAGCCTGAGTTTGATCCCCAGCCAGGGAGCTGACCCACGTGGTACAGCAGATATCTCCTAATTCACCCACTGTTCCCCTCAGCAGCGTATTTCAGACAATCTATCTGTTCTGCTCCTCTGTCTCTAGTGAATCCTCTCATCCCCTGAACCTCTGACCTACACCCCAATTCTTCCACACCCCAATTCTATACCCAATTTATTATTATGCAAATAATAATAATAATAAAATATTTTAGTCAAAACAAAATAAGGAATTAACTTGCTGAGTAATGCACACCTAAGACCTAAACCTAGGCTTTTCTGAATTCAAATCTCACGCTCCTAGACATTAAGTCAAACTCAGTAAGCCTTCGATTTCTTTTCTTTTCTTTTTTTTTCTTTGCCCCCTTAGGCAGAAAAGAAAGAAGTTTATTGTCAACTGAGAAGGACAAGAAAAGCTCTTTGAACAGAGAGGGGTTCAGAGTGGGTAACCCCAAAACTTCAATTTTAGCTTTCTGCGTGAGTTCCAGCTTTCTCACTCCCAAAATGGGGATAAAACCAGTAATACCTCTCCAGGTCCTCTCATAAAGTACTAACAAGTGGTTTACTGTAAAGAATGTTGAAAAAAATCCTTATAAACTGTAATGTGCTATGCACATTTAAGAAATGACCATCATTGATCTGAAATCCTGCCTATCAGTCCATACAAAGGACATAGATCTCTGGGAGCAGCTGCTGAGTTTGAGTTGGAGGAATCTATGTGAAGAGGCTCAAAATCAACCTCCTCTTTCCTGGGACACTGGCCTCAAATGATTGGACTCAAAGGGAAGGTTTGAGTCACCTGGCACCACAGGGTAGAACAGTTGTGTATGTAAAAGCTCTACACACAGAAGGAGGGAAGTGGGGGAGAGAGAGAAGGAAAAAAAAACCCAGCAGAATCAGAATACTCATTTATCATAAGAGCGATTTCCCTGTTAATAAAGTGACCTTGTGTAAACAGCTCAACTCCTCACGTCTCTCACGTCATTAGGACAGAGACACATGCTGATCGATCGCATCCACAGGAGTTGCTGAACCAGGGTGAACTGCCACCACCTAAAGAATTACATGTGACTGAGCCCAGCCCCTGGATGATGGAGAGACTGGGTGGGGGAGGGAGCAGCTCCTCGCAGACTCCTCTGTGGGCAGAGCAGCAGGCTTGCTGCGGGCAGTGCTGGGCCAGGGATGGAGGTTCACCCAGAGATCTCTGCCCTTCAGCTGGGAGTTGCCTCCCAAGTCCTGCAGCAACCAGACTATATTCCACTGCACTGCAAAGTACCCACAGATGGCTCTTTGCCAACCCCGGAGAGAGAGGTCAGGGCAGGCAAGACCTTTAGGCCCAGGGACTGTAATGTCAAATGTCAAATGTCAAATGTCAAATGGCGGGGACCTTCACCCTCCTCAATCTCCCCTGGGTTCTGCCTAATCATATCGTGGTTTAGCACAAGATTCCTGGTTGAGGGGTCACCACCACTGTAGTGTTAAAGCCACCAAGAAGAGAAGCGACCCATGTCAGCTCCAACAGTGGGGAGACCAGAGTCAGCCCGGCACCTCCTCCATGAGACCCAGCAGAGAGCCTGGAGCTGGGGCTGGGTGCTCACGTCAGCCTGAGCCGGGAATTCGATCTGGTTCTAAGAGTTCCAATTATATGTGGGGCTTCTCTGAACTAAACATATAGATATTAAAGCAATTTTTAAAGCTAATAAGGTGAGCAGCTGGAGTGGAAAATCAGCCTCAGATGGATGCAGCCCTCTACATCCTTGCCCAGTTATTTTTCTCTGCATCCCCCTCCTTAAGCTGAGATATGGTATTAGCCAATTTTTGAAATTTTACAAAAAGATCTTATTTCCTACAAAGACAAAAGGCATCTTTTAGAGCCCCTCTTCATGCTTTCTCAGGCCTGGAATCCTGGGAGAGAGAAGCAGAGATTATATAAGAGAAGCAAACCCATCATCACCCCTATTTCCCTTTTTGTAGAAGCTTCCAATTCCCAGGCAGGGCTCTAAGCCCTGGAATTAACCCCCATTATGTTGCATAGCAGCCAGCCTCGAATACATACAATGCAAGCCGAGGGCTTCTGATGCACTGACACAATTTGGTGAACATAACATATTTCTTTCTTGCTTTTCAATGGAATCGCTCTACCTTTTGTCCCATTGCCTTAAGGGCCACTGCTCTCAGCATAGCTATCATTGAATCTTCACCAAGGTGGTAGTTTAAAAAAAACTCAAGTTCTGCCCCCCTCCCAGGAGGTTCTGCATCTTAACAGGGAACTTTTCAAGGCTCAAATCCTCCCATGTCAAGGAATGAATCTCTCAGGGCAGAGCTGCAGGCATTAGGACAGACAACAGAAGAGCTCTTTTGTGGCTGGGGAGAGCGGCCCCGACAGTCACTTCTCAATCTGCTCCTCAGCACAGACCCACCTGCCCTCACGACCCAATGCAGGACTCTGGAGAGACTGGGGCTGCTTCTCACTCAACAAAGCAAGCGACTAGCTGTGTACCTGTCTGCGGTTCTCACATTGCAGTGACAAGGGTCTGAAGCAGGTCCTGACTAGGGAAAACATGAGTTCTAGAGGCAGTCAGGGGCCACCTTTCTTGAGACTCTGTAAGTCCATCTAGATCAGGAGGCGGGGCAGGAATAGGCTCGTGTCTGGCCAGATGGCCAACTTCTTTGAAAGATCAATTATGAATAAAAATTGAGTAACTTGCTTCAACAAATAACCGCTGAGTTCTGACTACTTATAAAGCACTGCATGGTCAAAAGGGAAGCAGGCTGTGGGGAGGGCACTTTTGGGTGGAAATAAGATTTTATTATTGCCTTGAGGAGCTCAAGGTCCAGTGCCCATGATGACCACACAGAGAGCACCCCATAACACCACACATTTAATATCACATGAGCAAAGGGCTGTGGCCACCCAGAACAAGGGGTAACTAATTCCATAAAGGTGCGCAGAGAAGCAGCAAAGGGGCCTTTGCACTCATGCTAAAGAGTGAACGAGGGGAAGGCAATGAGTAATCTTCCTAGATACAGAAAGCACAGAAAATAAAAGTGAAAAATCAGAGGCATAAAGAGTATGGCAGAGGGCCTCCCCGGTGGTGCAGCGGTTGAGCACTGTGCTGTGGAGCTGTCGGCAGCAGTGATACGAGTTCGACGCCCAGCCGGGGAGGGTCCCACATGGTGCAGCAGACCTCTCCTGCCTCGCCCGCTGCTCCCTTCAGCAGTGTATTTCTGATCTGCCTGTTCTGCTCCCCATTCTGTCTCTGGTGAAGCCTCTCGCCACACCACGCCTCTGGCCTGTACCCCAGCTTGTATGCATAAATAAA
>PVIJ01017684.1:16365-28774 GCA_004024925.1 Scalopus aquaticus | reverse complement strand
ATATATATATATATATATATATATATTTAAATAAAATAAAATAAAAGCCAAAAAAGCCACCAAGGACTACAGAACTCCTCTGACCCGTCTGCGCAGATCTATAGAAACCTGTGCTTCCTGAGTCATCCTGCCTCGACAGGGTGTGAACATATACTTCTTAATCATATACAGTGTTGTGAACCAATGCTATTTCAATATAAATAAATAAAAATAAAATAACTATGGTAGCTTTTATCATCACCTTGCTATAGGAAGCAAGACATACAAATATTCATTAAATCATATGTAATCCTCAGCCTAAGAAACTTGGAATCTAATCCAGGAATAAAAACAATACATATAGAACGATTTGTGAATAACCACTTTGAAAAGTCATTTTAAAGCAAATAGATTCTGTTAAGGTGAGAAAGAGTGACAACAATGCTAGTATCTTCAATTTTTATCATTAGCTGCGAGAAAATTTAGATGGTTGCATTATGGCGCAGGATATGGGTAATCACATATATCAGATGAGGCAGTAAAATTATCTGGGAGTAAAGGGACAGAGACAAGAGACCACAAGCATGGAGAGAGCGTGGTGAAGTGACTTGTCCTAGGTGACACAGCTAGTCAATGGCAGATCAGGGTTGTTTCCATTTTACAACATGACTTTATTTTTTTTTTTTAAAGATTTATTTTATTTATACATACAAGCTGGGGTACAGGACAGAGGCGGGGGGCGGCGAGAGCATTCACCAGAGACAGAGCGGGCAGCAGAACAGGCAGATCAGAAATACACTGCTGAGGGGAGCAGCGGGCGAGGCAGGAGAGGTCTGCCGCACCATGTGGGATACTCCCCGGCCGAGCGTCGAACCCGCGTCACCGCTGCCGACAGCTCCACAGAGCAGCGCTTAACCGCTGCACCACCAGGGAGGCCTTACAACATGACTTTAGATATAAAGCCACTGATGATGTTCAAAAGGCCCTGAGGTTTAGAAAAATTGTTTTGGGGGTCATTTTCAGGGAAGTCTGGAAATTGGAACTGAATCCTGCTGTGTGCCAAGTGCTGAGTTAGGACTCTGAACACATGCATTAAGTGCATTTAAGTCATTCTTTCAGAAAGCTTTGGTTCTGCCACATGAGTGAGACAGCAGACTATTTTAGGTATTGGTGGAGGTATGAAGACAATAATACTACTTAGAATCCTAGCAAACAATCATAGAGTGCTTACTGGAAGAACTCACCAGCATTTGATCTATAAGTTTCATAGAGTTAAAATTATTTCAGGAATTGCTCTTTGTGCATTTTTTTTAAATGATTCATTAATTCTTCATAGCAACTCCATTAAATTGACACTATTATTATTCTGATTTAGTGGTAAAGAATCTGAGGGACATTTTAAAAGACAGTTTGGGATAATTAATCAGAACTCAAGAGAGGGATATTCTAGAGATAAAATTGAGAATGTCATGAGTGTCAACATAGAAGTTGAAGTGTGAGGACAGTTGAAATTTCAACGGGTTTAAAATAGAGCATGGGAAATTTAGATGATTTCAAAAAATGTGAGGTTAAGATCACCAATATTGCAGGGCCATACTTATACTATAAGATTATTTGATATTTACTGAAAATTTAAGTTTTTCTTATATTTTATTTTGCTAATTGAGAATTCTCTCCATAGAAGCAACAGATATTTATAACTTGACTAAAAATTTAGACACATCCATGTACTGGATGACTTTTTCAAGATGTCTGTGTATTCATTTGTCGACAGGTATCTGGATTTTACCTCTGTCTTTACCGTATTTTCACTATCTTTAAAAAATCATACCGTACTGAAAATGATTGTGAAAACAAGTTTGTAAGTGAAAAGAGCTGTATAATCTCATGTTCATGCACCATATTTTATACCTAGAAGCAGAGAGATACCTGCTTTGATTCCAGGCTAGCCATTTTGTTTTGTTTCACATACTATTAGAAGCATCGGATATGGTGACATTTAGATACTGTGGTTTATTTATTAAGGTTTCAGTCACTTACATAACACTATAATTTGGGGCATACATCTTCATGCCTGCATATGCAAACATGCTTCACACACTCTGGACCAGTGTCAGTCCTATCCCCTTTTGTTCCCTTTCCCTCCTCCTCCCCTCGACTCTCTCTGTTAACCGGTATATTTTTCACACAGTCTAAGAATTATTTTTGCTGTAGTATGACAGCTTGTATTATTTTGTTACTTATATTCCACAAATGAGTGAAACCATATGGCCACTTTCATTTCTTATTTCACTTAGCATGGCCACCTCAAAATCCATCCATTTTTGTTGCAAGATGCACTATTTCATGTTTTAAATAGCTGAGTAGTATTCTAGTGAGCGTATATTCCGCAATTTCTTTATCCTGTCATTTATCACTGGGCATTTAGGTTGGTTCCATGACTTGGTTATTAGGAATAATGCTACTATGAACACAGGAGATACTTTGACAGAGGGAGATTTTTTTTGTCATATGAAGTGGCAGATATGGCTACTGAAAGGACTCAGTCTCTCAAGTCTAATAAAATTCTAAGATAGAAGGGATTGCACAACTATAATTTTTGGTAACTTTTCAATAACCTTCAAAATGATCTCCCTTCTCCAGTTTCTCCATATCCTACCGTTTGTACTAACAGCAATCTAGAGCATAGATGCAGCCAGGTTATCTTCTTGATTAGAAATCTTTGACAACTCCTCTTTACCTATAAATTTCAAATTTGGAAATGTTACAGAAAATATCATTCACAAACTAGGCCAGTCTTTGCTCTTCTTCCCCCCTCCCTTACTATTCCATCCCTAATGAACTCCTTTTCATCCTTTGAAGCCAATTTCAATTGTCTCTTATCCTGTAAATCCCTTCCTCAGTCCTCCAAGGCAGATGGAATTGATTTTCTCACATCCCTCCTTCTATATACCACATTATTAAATTTTATATAGCATTATAATAATTTCTATTTTCTTTGTAATTTCCCCTGAATACTTCAAATGTATAAGTACAGTTTATTTTAACACCCCAGGAATGAATATAGAGGCTAGTTCAAAATTTTTACCACTAACTTTTATCAAACTAAGTATATTTACATGACTTTTACATGAAATTTCAAATAGGTAGGCAAATTACAATTGCTAAATTATATATTTATATATTTATGTATGTGTATTTGCATAGTGTATATATATACTATATAAACATTTACTAATTAATATAATAAATATTCTGTAAGATGATAGTTATATACTAAATTGAATTTATGAACCTGTCTTAATCAGTAGCAGTCACAGTTAGCATTTACTGATGACTTATAATGTGCCAAATGCTTTGCTAAGTGCTTCACATAAACTCTTATTTCATTGTCACAATAGTGACACCTAACATAGGTACTGTGATTACCCAGTGCTTGCACTGACAGGGAACTAGGCTTAAAACTCACTGAGTGTGAGAGCTGTATTTCAAATCTAGACTGATCTGATTCTAAAACCTATGTCCCCTAACAGACTATATAGATGGACTCACATACACACAGAGATGCTAAAAGATGAACAGATAGAGAAAGTTATAGGAATGATTATATATACCATATATAATAGTTACAGAAATATACACAAATGCCACACATATACTCTTACCTCTGCACTATGAATATATTGTGAGCATATAGAACCATATGAACATGGATGAAATATGTTATAAATATATAGAGAGTAAACTATATCTCTGTCTTTCTACTTTCAAAGTACATACTTTGCTCCACACTTAATAGTTTATCATGATAAAGAAACTGGATGAATTAATGAGGAAATATGTATTGTCCAATGTCAGTATATGTTAATATGCACATATGTTGACATTTTTAAGGACTACATATAGATGATATAAGATTGATTATTTTAGTTAAGAAATCTATAGCAACTCTCCCTCAATATACTTGCTAGCAACAGCTGCCATCCCCATGTGGTAGAGAGGTGTGGACGATCATCAGTAAGTGCTAATTTGTCAGTCTAGTTGGGACAAGGATACTATTATAAAGCTTTGTTCTCTGAAAAAATATATAATCACAGCTGGAATTCAGGCACATACTTTCATCACAAAGGCAAGCATTTGCAAAAAAAAATGTCCTTGTGTTTTTGGTTCTCTTTTTGCTGCTCCTTCCTTTATTCCCCAGCCTGTGCACCAGTTGCATTTGTGCCCATTCTTTCAGATAAGCTCACATGGCTAGGAGCATATGCTAAGATGACACAGTCTACCCTACAATCTCATTTTACCTCTTTGCATCAGAGTAAGGCTTTGAAAGACTCTCTTTGAAAGAAACAAGCCAAATAAAAATTGCTGCTTCCTGTCCAACAAGTTTTGTGGTCCAAAGGCATGATACCTGGATTCCGTGACTTGCTATTGTGTGATATGGGCAAGTGCTATAATGTCTTATAGCATTTACAAGATAGACTTTTATGAAGATAAAAGTGAAGATGCAATGAGTATGAGTCCTAGAGAATCAAGTAAAATTTAAGACAAAATATTAAACTAGCAAAAATGAATATATAGGAAGGGATCATCAATAGAGAGAAAATTATAACAAATTGCAGGGGTGAAAGTCTACTGTTGAATAAAGCAGATCAGGGAAAATAACAAAGTATTGAGGAGTGGACAGCAGAGGAGGAGAAAATAGTTGCCCTGGAGGAGCTCAGACAGGCAAATGTAAAACATGCTTGAATAGCAGGACAGCAAATCAGTCAGAAATCCAAAGAGAAGTTTGAAAATGACAAAAGCAATGGAGAGAATGACTGAAGATTTAGGTAATATTTGTGACATAGTAAATTTGGCAAATGCTTCTTCCACTGAAAAATAAAATAAAAACTGAAAATGTTAATACATATTATAATAAAAATCAACGTTAAGGCAATGTTTGCCATGTGTCAGGCACTATGCTCAGTCTTTTGCTTACAGCTCATTTAGTCCCCACAGCAAGTCTGCATATTTATTGCTGCTGTCACACACATTTTATTTATTTTTCAAATATTTTATTTATTTACTTTTGCATAGAAGAACTTAGGTATAGGTCAGCGGTGTGAAGGGTGAAAAGATTCACCAAAAGCAGAGTGGGAAGCAGAAAAAACAGATTGACTAAAATACACTGCTGAGGGGAGCAGTGAGTCAGACAGGACAGGTCTGCTGTGCCATGTGGTTTAGCTCTATAGCTAGGGGTCAAACTCAGGACATTGCAGAGGGTGCTGAGGGCTTCACAATGGTAGTGCACAGACTTCACCTGTAGGCCAACAGGGATGCCCAGATGTTACACACATTTTACAGATGGCCACCCCACCAAAAGCAATTTAAACATTCAATGCTATTCTGATAAATGTCTCAATGACATTCTTCAAAGAAATAGAGCAAATATTGATGAAATTCATATGGACCCCCCACACACACACACAAACTCAAACAGCCAAAGCATTCCTGACTAAAAAGGAGGAGAATGGAGGTATCACATTCCCTGGTTTCAAACTATACTGCAAAGCCATAGTAATTAAAAGAGTATGGTACTGGAACAAAAATGGGCACACAGATGAATGGAATCAAATCGAAAACCCACATATTTATGAACAACTAATCTTTGACAAAGGGATGAATAATATGCAATGGAACAGGACAGTTTGTTTAATAGATGATGTTGGGAAAACTGGACTGCTACTGTCAAAAACAATGATGCTAGACTACTACCTCACACCATGCACACACGCACACACAAAAAAAAAAAACCTCAAAATGGATAAAAGACTTGAATGTACCACATGAAGCCATAGAATACATAGAATAAAATATAGGCAAAACACTACAGAACATACATCTCAGCAACGTCTTTAAAGACACATCCCCCAAAACAAAGACAGTGAAGAAAAGATAAACAACTGGAATTACATCAAAATAAAATCTTCTGTACAGCAAAAGAGACACTAACCAACAAAGACATACCCTACTGATTTGGAGAAAAAATTTGCAATTTTTACAATACAACTGACAAAGGAATGATCACATTCCTTTGTAGAAAAATCTACAAAGACCTTACATGACTCAACAAAAACAAAGTAAACAATCCAGTCCAAAAAAAGGGCAGAAGAGCTAAAAAGATACTTATCCAAAGAGGAAATGCAAATTGTTAACAAGTATATGAAAAAACGTTCAACATCACTTATAAGAAGGGCAATACAAATCAAAACCACAATGAGATACCACCAAACACCACTGAGAATGGCAGGCATTAAAAAACAAGAAACAACAAATATTGGTGAGGATGTGGAGATAAAGGAACTCTTCTACACTGCTGAAGGAAGTGCAAAATGGTCCAACCACTATGGGAAGCTTTGTGGAGGTTCTTCAAACTACTAAAAAGGAGTTACCATATACCCCACCAATTCCACTCTTAGGAATCTACCCAAAGGGCAAAAAAACCCAACAACAACAACAACAAAAAACCACATTAATTCAAAAAGATACCTGCACCCCTATGTTTACTGCAGCACTATTTGCAATAGTTAAGATATGGAAACAACCCAAATGCCCAACAATTGGTGACTGGATCAAGAAGATGTAGAAACTATACATAATGGAATATTATTTAGCAATCAAAAAATATAAACTCATGACATTTGCAGCAACGTGGATGGAGCTAGAAAGGATCATGCTCAGTGAAATAAGCCAAAAGGAAAAGAAAAATAGCAAATAGTTTCACTTATAGGAGGAATATAGGGTAACTAAATAAGGGATCAAGAAAAAATAGCAATAATAATAATTATAATAGTAATGAAACAACAAAACTAGCACACAAGAAACCATAAACAAGAGACATGGTTCACGGGTGATCTGGTGGTGGGAATTTTATGGGGAATACACATTTATGTAAAAGATATGCATACATATATATATATAGATAGATAGATATACATATACACAAAAGTCATACATACATACACATATACATTTGTTATATATATTTCTTTCATATATATATATATATATATATATATATAATTTCATATATATGAAAGAAACTGAAGCTGAAGCACAGGAAGGTGAAAGATGAACTGCCCAAGGACACAGATTGAAGGAAGAAGTTTGAGTTTCTGTTTGGGTAAACACATTTGATACATTGAAAATGTATTTATAAAAATTAGGCTGGGTTTATGGAATTACGGAACTTTAGCTAATCACTCCAAGAAGATATCAATAAATGGATGGCACTGATTAAATCAAGAAAAACCCTGGTCTGCTTATGTTCTTTGTGCTTAAAATGATAATTACAAGAAATACTGGTTAAATGGTTAAAATATGGGAAATAGGACAGTATCCAGGAAAGACAAGAAGAAGCAAAAAACTCTCCCTTCCCATTTTGCCATCTTTTCCACCTAAGTGCCACACAATTCATGTGTGTGCATATAGAAACACAGAAACACACGCACATACACACATAAACAGGCTTACACACCAATATACATGTATAGCTTTATGCATATATATTTCATGCATTTATGTATAATATGTGTGTATATATGTATATTTTTTCATACATTTATTCTGTGCTAGGCATAATGTCCAATTACACTTACTGCAGACTTCACAGCAGCTTCCAAAATGCCCCATATGATGAATATTAGCATCCATTGTATGGGTGAGGTAGTTGGATCTCAAGAAATCAAGGTAGTTCTAAGGAAGAGAATTAAATTTGAACCCAGCTTTTTTGAGTGATTTTTCAGTCCATATTCCTTCTGCTATTTCTCTTGGCAGAGGGGACATCCAGATGGAATTCAAAGTTCTTGGTGTTCTCCCTCCCTATACTGACACCAAAGCTGAGCTCCATCCCCTGGCAAGTGATATTCATGGCCTCTGAATAGTATGTTAAATAAGAAAACACAAAAAACACTTTAGATGGTACTCTTATAATTGAGGACAAGAAGTTAATTGGAAAATATTACCTTTGAGGCATCATTTCACTTGTGGTAAATTATGCACTTGAATATATTTTATGCATTTTATGTGAAATTTCCATATCCAAAGAAAGAGATTGTCTCTATAGACATAATATTTACTTTATCTGTAGCCAAACAACACAGAAGAAAGAAAATATGTGGTCTATATGGTGGGAAGACCGTGAATGGTAAAAGGCAATGACAAGTCCTCCCCCTTCACCCCTCGGTCCCCAAAGTGGCTACTTCTCTGTTCTAGACCTCTCCAGAAAAGATGTCCTCCTTCTCAGACCCACAGTAATTATTTACTCCTCCAAATAAACTTTAACAACGCTGTAGCTCCTCTGCTTGCCTCTCATTGGAGACTTTTGTTTGTTTAACCATGAAGTATAAGCACAAGTTATTTCTCTGAAAGGCAAATCTGTCCCCATGTTCCTCCTCTGCTTGCAAGCCTCCGGGAGGTCCAGTTCTTGAAATACTGTCAAGAAAATCTCCTCGAATGGACAAAAAGACCCCACATTTTGTCTCCAACATATGTTATCCTGCCTCTGTCCACTTCTATCTTTATTTTATTTTTTATTATTTTTTTAAGATTTATTTATTTATGAATACAAGAACTGGTGTGTAGCCCAGATGTGTGGGGTGGTGAGTGGACTCCCCAGAGACAGAGTGGGGAGCATAACAGACAGATTGAATAAAGTACACTGCTGAGGGGAGCAGCAGACGAGACAGGAGGGGTCTGCTGAGTCATGTGGGAAGCTCCCTGACCAGGGATCAAATTTGTGCTGCAATGACTCTAGATAGCTTCATAGGCTGAGACTTAACTTGTTGCATCACCAGGGAGGTCCCACTTATATCTTTAACATACAACAATTTAGCAGCATACACTTCTTTGTAGCTCCCAGGACACATGAAGCCATTTCACAACTTCATGACTTGGCATGTACCCAATTTTCTTGGAACATGTAATTCACCTTATTCAGTTGTGCATACTATTATTCATCTTTCATGACCTGTCTTAAATGCCACTCACTTAACTCTTTCAGGAGAACTCATCAATACTTGCTTTATGTGACTGTCTCCCACAGTATATATCTTAGATATAGCATGTACAGAACTTCATTGTGATTGCTTGCATACATATTTAATGCTTCAAGGAGAGTGAACTCTTTGGGGCAGAGATAATTTTATGTATGTGTGTTTCTCTGACAGCTAGAGCAGGGTCAAACTCAGAGCAGATATCATCAGTAAATATCTTTATCATAAATAAATATTTAAGAGTACAAGATTGTTTCTAACATATGGTCAAACTATTTATTAGCCTTGTATAATATACTAGATCCCGTTCTAAACCTTAGGGATATGACCGTGAACCAGCTAACTATAATCTCAAATTTCACTGAGCTTAAATGGTAAAACTCTAATGAAAATATATGCCTCTAAAGTCACTCATCAGATGATAATTTAGGTGAATTTATAGAGGCAATGGATCAGAGGCAAATGTATAGCTAAACAAATATGATCCTATGCTGTAACAATCTCTACTGCCCACAGAGCTGAATGGGTAACATACAAACACACAGCTTTACTGCTGTCATTTGAAATATCCTAGTGTGACTAGTCACCATCCAATCCTTGAGTAATCTGAGTGTTGGTGACTAGGATGTCCACTTGTAATCATATCAAGATGTATACTAGGTTTTTTTTTTTTTATACTTGTGCTATATTTTACACTAAAAATGTTAAAAAATAAAGCGAGATAAAAACAAACAAGACTCCCCAAATGATATGTGGTTAATTCCTCTAAATATTTCAGAAAGGATAAATAGCATGAGAAATAAAGCAAACCACAATCTAAAAACAAGCTTAGGAAGAAACTTCCAAAGATTTTCAGACCTTGAAACACATGATATATTTAAGAGGAATATCAGGTAGACCAACAAGGAAGGCCATGTTCTGGAATCCTGGCTACTATAGACTTCCCACAAGCTCACGGACAAAGGGTTAGTGTCTTAGATCACCTGTGAACTAGCTGTACCAGAACACTTGAAAGTTGATTCTTCAAGATACCAATGGATACGCAGGAAAAGATGTAGAGGGGGGGGACTTTTATTACTAATTATGTGATACTTCTTACTTTTTTTTTTTTTTTTTTAGGAACAAGTAAAGAAATGTCTCTCATTCAGAACTACAGGGCTTGTCCTCTGCTGCACACTTAAAACACAGGCTCATTTGTATTTTAAACTGTTTCTCTTACACTTGAATTTGTCCTGTCTAATCTTTCAACTTTCCTGTATTTCTCATCACTGAAACAATTTGGCAGCAGGAATAGATAGGATTCTGGAATAGTAGCTAGTAAGGGCTTAGCATTGAAGAGGCTCTGGGGAGGAAGAGTTTAAAGAAACATCACCAAATGGGGCTCAGGAGTAAATGGTCTCAGAGTAGATGTGGCTTGGAGAATACATGCAAGTTTCAGAGAAAAAGAAATAGAGAGGGAGAGAAGTGGAAAGGGATGCAGGGGGAGGAGGAGGGAGAAAGACAGCTCATAGATTATTTCTATAGGGCTCTAATTAGAACCACTCTGGAGGAGATTATAGACTTGGGCTCAAATCTAAGATTTTCCATTAATTGTTTCTGTTATTTTAGAAAAATCACTTAATGTTTCTTTGGCGTCCATCCGAGGACTGGCTATAGTTATAATATTTAATTATATTTTTGTTGATACTAAAAAAATAATATGTACACATATACTCAATTCAGTGCATTACAGACAGGTCAACTTTTTTCATTTCTTTTTTTTTTCCTTTTTTATAAAAATTGAGAAGAATGTGACACAGCAATGATTCAAAAAATGTAGAAATAAAGGGAAGAGTAAATCAATTAAAACATGAATTAGAGTATGGTAAGATAGAGGCAGAGTGAAGACTCCATCCAGTCTTGCCTCCTCATTATATTTGCAAATAAATCGTAACAGAACAAAATCATTAACCCCTGATAGACAACACAGCTACAGCACATACTGAGAGCAACAGTTAACTGAAATGGAGTAGAAAAAGCTTTGGTTGCACTGTATTTATAGTGACTCCAGAGCAGTACAATTCAGAAGTGAGGAGATTTGCTATATTTAGCCCCTGACAGCTATTGACTCAGGGGGATATACCCACGTCAGGAATTTTGGAGCCCCAGCACTGTGCTGAATAAAGGACTGCACAGAATTGGCATCTTGAAATGAAGATGAATTGAGAGTTGTAAAGCTTAGGATTCAGTCTAATGATAACTAACTTGAGTCTAAGTGTTCCAATATAGAATAGCTAGAGCTCAAACCTGCAGAGTGTCAGGTCAGATCACTTGTAATTTCTTAGAGAAGAGATTACGATATAGAGAAATGCAGAACAGAACTACAATGAGATGCCACCTCACAAACATGAGAATGACACTTATAATAAGATCCCTAGGAAGAAGTGTTGGAGAGGATGCAGAGAAAAAGGAACTCTGTTACATCAGTGGATGTAATGTAAACTGGTGCAGCCATTTTGGGAAGTAATCTGAGGTTAACTTAAAAAGCTAAAAATTGAAATGCCATATGACCCAGCAATCCCACTCCTGAACATATATCCACAGAACATGAAACCATCAACAGAAAAAATTATGTTCACAGCAGCAATATTTATAATAAATAGTATATGGAAGCATCCTACACGTCCATCAATGGAAGATTGGATCAAAAAGAGATGGCATATCCACATAATTGAATATTACACAGTCATAAGAAAGGAGGAAATGTAACCGTTTACAACAAAATGGGAGGAGGATTTGAAAGAACTATATTTAGCAAAATAAATCAGAACCGTAAAGGTAATGGACATTTGCATAGCATATAATTCAGTAACATAAAACACTTTCAAAAACCAGTGGACATGCATAAATACCCTGCAGGTTCTGAGGTCAAGAGGACGGGGGCAAGGGAAGGAACAAGAGGTGGTAGTGGGGAAAAACTTTAAAAAATGGTCTGTTATTTGTAGACCAAGTATATACTACGATATATTTATCACCTGTCCCCTCCTCTAACAAGTACACGCACTCGGATTAAAAAAGCAAGGGAAAAAATTAATAAAACACTCTCACTAACCAAATTACCTGGATGAAAGAGTAAGACTCTGTACTGGAAAACTAAAGAGAACAACATTCATGGGCATATCTCAACTCAAACCTTACCCAGTGCAGTATTTAATGCTCAAATACAGCTTTGAAACTGACATGAGCCTGTTGGAGACACTTGTGTGTGTGGTGGGGGCGGGTAGAGGAGGGGAATCACTGTGCTTCCCCACCATTTAACTCTGGCCTTTGCACCAAAGAAGCTTGAATCCTTGATGCTAATTTCAGTGCAAACTTCTAAGGCTTAATGGAAAAAAAAAAAAAAAAAAAAAAAAAAAAAA
>PVIJ01017684.1:0-16265 GCA_004024925.1 Scalopus aquaticus | reverse complement strand
TAGGAGAACACACAAAGAAAACAGTCAACTGAAGAAAAATAATAAAAACCTGAAAATACTGTAAGAGCTTTCTAGGACAACTTAAAGAGAATAGCATCCAAATCATGGAGGTTCTAGAAGGAAAAGAAAAATATAAAGGTGTCAAAAATTCATTTAAACTTCTGATCTTTGAAAACGCTCTCAACCTAGGAAAAGAGACATAAATTAAATCTCCTAAAATGCCAAATGACACCCATGAGAATGGCACATATAAAAAAGAACCAAAACAACAAAGTTCTGGAGAGGATGAGGAAATGATTACACTGTTAATAGGTGTGTAACTGGTGCAGCCATTTTGAAAAGTGATGTAGATTTACCTTCAGAAACTTGAAATGTAAGTACCATATGACCCAGCTATCCTATTCGTGGTTATCTATCCAAAGAATATGAAACCTTCACCTCTAAAAATCAAATGCTCTACAGTGTTTATTGTAACACTGTTTACAATAGATAAGACATAGAAACAACCTAAATGCCCATAGACTGGATTAGGAATTTGTGGTCTATCCATACAATGGAATATTATTCAGCTATAACTAAAGACAGTGTTCCCATTTACAGCAGAATGGAGGGATTTTGAGGGAATCATGTGTATTAAAGTGAGCCAAAATGACAATGACAAATATTGGACATTAACACAGCGGACAGTTTGACAAAGCAACATACTTATAAAAGCTAGCAGATAGTATTATAATAAATGTTGTGAGGCTACTGAGGTTGAGAGGCAAGGGGAAAGAAGAAAGGGCCATGAGGATAAAATATATGGTGGCAGGTCAAAAAATAAAAATAAATAAGGGTCCTCCCTGATGGCCTAAGTGTTAAGTCTCTCAAAGCTATCACGCAATGGCCCATGTAGGTGAGCAGCCAGAATTTGATCCTCTGCCAGGGAACTAACTCACATGCTGCAGCAGACTTCTCAGGTCTCACCCGCTGCTCCCCTCAACAGTGTATTTTAGTAGATCTGCCTGTTCTTTTCCAACTCTGTCTCTGGTGAATCTTCCCCACCCCTGTACCTCTGGCCTACAGCCCAGCTCCTCTACACAAAAACGAAATAAATGAAATCTTTAAAAATAGAATAAGATGTAGATAAGATGGAAGTCAGCTCTGACTGTCCTGCCCATTGGATTTCAGGATCGTGCTTGGATTTGGGACATTGCAGAAGTCCTGGAAGCCCCCTCAGGGACCTTCACACAAGCCAGGAGAGATTGGCTGCATTTTAAAAAATATATACTCATCTCATCTCTATAAGGTGTGGCAACACAATGGTGGGAAAAATGTTCAGGACTTTGACAAACATTATATTCAAGAATTCAGAGTTGGGGCGTTCAAATATATTGCTACATAGTATAGAAAACTAAAAGTGTTTTGTTTTCTGTGGAGCTTTTTGTTCCTAAGGAAGAGACAATTACAATATTTAGTATTTACCACTCCCATGGAGACGTAAGTGTCCACACTTACATTTTCATAACAGATCTTCATGTGTTCTCACAATGTTGAGGCTATAAAGCTACCTTTTTTAACAATTCATTAAAATTGATAATACTTGGCTAGGAAAAAAGATAAATAAATGATGAATTTTCAAGATAGTTTAACAACATAATCCTTGCTTAAGCATTCAGATCATTTAAAGGAGTGAGAAGGGATAGGGAACTTAGTGCCCAGATATCTTTCTTTCCAAGGCTATACAAAAGACAGGGAGATCAAGGACAGTTGCATCCCACTCATAACCGAGTTTAACCAAAGGTGCCTGCTACCTTCTCAAATCTCCCCCTCCTGCTAAATGTCTGTCAGGTGATTGGAGTTTGACTGAGTTCATCTTTGTCAGCTCATGGACCAGGAAACTGGGGCTTTGGGAGGTGCTGTGATGCCTTTATGAATAGTATGTGGTGGCGATAGCTCTGAATACAATGATCACCCTCTTTCAAGTGTGGAGCATTTTTTTTTTCTTCAAGCATTCCAATAAGTGAATTTGAATACAATGATCACCTGAATATAATGATCACCCTCTTTCAAGTGTGGAGCATTTTTTTTTTCTTCAAGCATTCCAATAAGTGAATTTGAACTAGAATAAAATATCTCATTATGAAATGGTTGGAATCAAAATCATTATATACTTGTAGACCTAACAGAAGCTTAAAAGCATCCAGAATCCTAGGCAAATGTTCAACCTTGACCGCTTCCTGCTAGGACCATCTCGGTAACTTTCTAAAAGATACTCGAGTCATAAATGTCCAACTAAAATAATTGAATGCAAACCTCTGAGGGCAGGGATTTAGCATAGGTATTTTCAATAGATTCTTAAGGGATTTTTTAAACTTTTGAAATGAACTTTTCAATGACAGACAAAAGTTGAGAGGATAGTATAATGTTCCTTCATTTAGCTTCAACAGCTGTTGATGCTTTACCTCTTTTCATCATTACCTTAGCTTAAAATATCTATCTATATCTATCTATCTATCATCTATCTATCTATCTATCTATCTATCTATCTATCTATCTATCTATCTATCATCTATCATCTGTCTATCTATCTATCTACATATATCTTTATGTTGAACATTTAAATAAGATACAAAAGTGATGTGATTTTGTTCATGAATATTTTAGTGAAAGTCGCTATCTGTCAAGGAATGCTTAAATATTATCATGACTCTGTGTCATAGTCACAAAAAGTGATCAGGAGAATCTAAGGTGCAGCCAAGTTTGAGACATACAGAAGGTTTCTCTCTCTATTATTTTATAGATGAGAGAGCTGAGATCCAGATAAACCAAGTACGGCATACATAAAAACAAAATTATATATAATTGTAATATATATATATATATATATATATATATATATATATATATATATAGTGGGCTTCCCTGGTTGCGGAACGGGTTAAAGTGTAGTGCTGTGGAGCTGTCAGCAGCTGCAGCGCAAGTTTGATGCCTGGCCGGGGAGATTCCCACATGGTGCGGCAGATCTCTCCTGCCTCGCCCACTGCTACTCTCAGCAATGTATTTTGGTTGATCTGCCTGTTCTGCTCCCCACTCTGTCTCTGGTGAACCCTCTCATCACCGCCCCACACCTCTGGCCTGCACCTGACCTTGTATGCAAAAATAAATAAATCTTAAAAAAATATATATATAGCAACTCAAGAAATAAATGTGCCCAATCATTTAAGGAAGATTTTTAAGTTAGATAATTAAGTTCTGAAAAAAAAAAAATTAACAGGGAAGAGAACAAGGGCATCAAGGATATCCCAGTGAGGCTCGTGGCAAAGAACATGACAATGATGAGGATGTGACAAAGGCGTAATAGGAGAGCAGAGTGAGTTATAAATGAGAAGATTTCTGTTTGAACCTTGCCTCTACCTAAAATCATCATCTCACAACATCTTTTCTTAACTGTTTTGAAACTTGCTTTCCTCTCCTTTGAAATAGAGATGACAATACTTGGCTTCATATGGTATTCTGAAGACAGTATGTGCTTAGTGGAAGATACTTTTAATAGAAATGAAGATGTGTGCTTCGGTTCCCAGAAGGACAGAACACATACGTAAGAAGTGTTCCTATTTTTTGTGGGATAGCTTCCATTTGCACTTTTTTTTTTTAACCACCAGCTAATAAATTGGTCATCTATTGACCCCAGAATAAAATAGAAATCAGAAGATAGACTATTTGGCAGAAGTACTATCTAGTAGTGAGTCTTTGATTTCAAAGGCAATTGTAAAGGATAGTTACTGTATAGTGGAAAAGACAAAAAAAATTGGTATCTTGTCATGAAACTGGGAACTGAGGCAAAATTTAACTAAGCAAAGAATATTCCAGAATTTTCAAGTTATCCAATCACAAATATTACTAATGCCTATGTATTAGCCACAAATATTTAAACACTGGTTTGGATTTGGTTACTACATGTAAGAATTACTTGATCAGATTATTTAGGTTTTATTATCAGTTTAGTGAAGTACCTTAATTGGAAAAAGTACCTAATCTCTCCAAATTGTGGTTTTTGCCCATATAAAATTAGAACAATGATATCTATCACATAAAGATTGCACATTTTTAAAATGATAATTTGTATTAAGTATTTAACACTGTATCTTCTCTTTCATAATAAGCACTCAGCAATAAATGATGCTGATTATTATTTAGAAAGGATTTAGGTACATGATAACTTACAACTTAACCTCCTGGCAGAAGCCAAAATCTAATTGAATGATCATGGAACTAGGATCACAGAGTCTGGTTCTGCCATTACCTCATCAATGACAATAGCAGCACTGCTTTATTTGTAACACACATTTTTAGTATCTCTTGAAAAGGAAACGTCATCATTTGTCTTGCCCATTTCACAGAAGAGATAACAGTTGTAAAATGCAGTTCAAATACAAAGAGGGATTGACAATAGAGCATATGCATATTAGATGACTGAGAGCTACAGAGTTAGAAGGAGTTTTCTAAATCATTTTCACACCTGACTCTGTAGACCTAGAGAGCTCATCATCCCACAGTCTTTTCATATTTTAAGTTTTAATCAGGATAAGTGCTACATCCCACAGTAGCCTTAGCTGGCCACTATTGTACCCTGTTCACCAGAATCGATATCTGTCAGCTTGCAGTAGGGGTTTCTTCTTCATTATTCCATAATGCTGTGTGTAAATCAATGTTAATACATTAATGACAGGACTTACTAACTAATCTGTTTGCATGTCTGTCTCCTCCAACAATGCATAGCTCTTTGAAGGAAGAAACTATAACATGGAAACAGGATACTGTATGTTGTTTATCTGGCCTGTGTGGTCAGACTATCTAGATTAGATTTCTGGTTCCACCACCGTCAACAGGATATTACTTAACTTCTCTATGTCTTAGTTTTTCTAACTGAAAATGGGGTGATAAATATCTTCCTGTACTGTCATTGTGAGGATTTGACAGCTTCATAAGGAAGGTAAATACTCAGAACAGTATCTGACATGTAGTAGGATGCTCAGGAATGGTGGACTATGACTATGATTTACATACGAAATATCCAGGTGTCCTGAGTCCTTCAAAGGACCTGGTGCATTGAAAAAGATCTTGTTAAAAGCTGACTCTTTTTTCCCAAAGTGTGAAGGTTCTTCAAAGTAAGCGCAAAAAATTACCCCACCAAATAAAACCTCTTCAAGTCATACCTGCCTTAACACCAGATATGAAAATAAGGTGAGGGAAGAAGACAAATTCCCCCTGCACCACCAAGGGAAAAGGGTGTTTTTCCAGGACCAAGAAAAAAAAAAAAATAAGAGCTTCATTGATATATAAATATGGTGCTTGTAAATGAGCGATGGTCATGGAGTTAGGCAAGTACTTATAAACTCTAAAATTTTAAATTTGTACTGTTTAAAATAAGATAAATTCTACTTTCCATGCAGATTAGTTTTAGGACTAGAGAAAATATAAGCAAATTGTTTCTACTTCTAGCAGATTACTATATGCTTCTAGTGGTAGATTTTATTGTTGAGATTACTATGACTATGATGGTGCTGATTGCATAATATGGGTGGGATTCAGAAGACCAAGTAGGTAGGTTGTCTCTCTCCCTTAGTCCATTTCCCATGAAATAAGGGAGAATGGACATACTCTTGAAGGAAGTGGTAAACTGTAGCAAAACCTCAAACTGAGAACAGTGAATTAATGTATTTAGTCACATGAAGGATGAGAGCACAGTAACAGCAGGAAATAAAGGAGACAGACCCTTTTTAAACTGGCTTGATTTTCAGATACAGCATCAAATTTTGTTTTCCTCACAGAACAAGAACGGAGCCTATGGTATGAGCTTTTGATTATTTCCTGAGGCTAAAATAGGACTCAAACTCTAAAAAAGCTCCATTTTCTTTTTAAGAACTTAAGCATTAAATAAATTTCAAGAAATAGAAATTTTGCTTTCAGTTAATATGGACATGTAATGACAGAAAATAATTCCAGATTCAAAGAAAATACAAGGTTAAAAATACAGGGTTAAGAGGACTTGATGTGAATTAGTGCAAAATCAACTAGGTATTATCTCAGAAGGCTGATGTCGATACCACAGCAAAGTTTCAATAACACTGATGAACACGATGGACAGGATTGAAAACAAAATATAACCTTACTCTGAGAAGAGGCAATCGATTATGGGATAGACTCAGTTACCAATTTGTCATATTTCTTGTAGATTTCAAACTCATATTTTTCAGGCTCATTTTATGAGCAGTACTTTACAATGTGTCCTCATTCACGGAAGTATTTGGGAAATGAAGCTTTTATTAAATTACACAGGAAGCAGAATGAAATATAATACCCAAGTGTTTAAACCTGCAGAAATAAGGCCGTTTCCATGAACTATAAGCTCTCCACCCTCCAATAAATTCTGCATTCTCCAGGTTTGAATGGTTAGGGCAGGACATGCAAAACTATCAGAAATGTTTTATAAAATTCTTAGAAGATGGATTATCCAAAGGTAGTTAATCACAATGTTCTCAGAAGTATGATAAAATGTAAATATAAGTGAAAAGTCTTCATTCAATTACCAACTTAGTGAATACAAATAATTCCCACAAAGGGAATTTACATGTACTTAATATGTACAGGTAAAATTAAGACTTACCAAAATCGACTTAGAAAAATGGTATATCGTGTAAATAATGTTTGCAGAGAAAACTCACAATGATGGATAGGAATGAGGAAACAAACAAACAAAAAAATCAATTGACCTCACTGGAAATAACATAAGCAATGTTGGGGTAGGGTATAAATTAATTTCTGGGCTATAGTGATCGAATTAATTTTATACCTACATAGATATGGGATAAATTCCCTATATAGATGGAATTACTCATCTAACCCACACCTCCCCAAAATAAATAAATAAATAAATAAATAAATAATGAGGAGAGCATTCTAAATATTTTATTGCTTGTAAGCAGAAGTCTCAAACTGACAGTTTGGTTCAAATATGATTTTTTTAGATGTATTATGCAATGTGCACAGTTTTTAAGAACTCGAACCCTCCCAACATAAGTAACCATGCACAAAATCAGGAGTTTCCATGTAAAATTTAAATTTGTGACCTGCCTTGAAATATTTATCTTGTAAATTCTGAGCTTCTCTTTGCACAGGTAATAATACGCAAGATGATGTAGAATACCATCAAAGTTTTGTCAGAATATACACCGGACAGGCAACTCTTTAGACCTCTGTAAACAAGTGTGTTTGTGAGTGCTAAGTCCAGGGCACCAAGAAACATCCCGAGTCCGTCTTCCTTCCCTCCTTTCCACCAATGAAGCTGGGCAAGACATAACATTTTCAGATCTCCAGTCATCTAGTCTGCAGCAACTTAAGCCCTAGTATTGTTGGTAGAATCAAAAGCCACACCAGGGCCTCCCTGGTGGCACAACGGGTTAAGTGTCAGCACTATGAAGCTATTTGCAGCCACTGCAGCACAAATTCCATTCTAGGCAGGGAGCATCCCACATAGAACAGCAGACCTCTCCTGACTCCCCCGCTGCTCCCCTGAGCAGTGTACTTCAGTAGATTTGCCGTTCTGCTCCCCACTCTCTGATGAATACTCTCAACTTCTCCCACACTTCTGGCCTACCCTCCAGCTAATGCATGCATTAATAACTAAATTTTTAAAAAAGCCACACCATATGAAAATAGGAAGCATAGTGCTGGGCTCATAATAGATGGCTTTGGCACAATAGTCATGATAATGAATGATAACGTAGAAACTGTATCTAGTAATTTTTCTCTTATGCTAATCTAAAGACAGAGACATGTATATCTTATTTGTATATAAAGGACAGTGTTGTCGGGTCAGGATAAATCTGTAATGCTAATGGGAGAGATGGTTACAAAACATTACCACATGGTGCGTCCCTGGTGGCCTAGGGATTAAGCCTCAACATTATCACAGGTAAGGCCTGAGTTTGATACTTGACCAGGTAACTAACCCCCATATGGAGCAGCAGACCTCTCCTGTCTCACCTGCTGCTCTCTCCAGCAGTGTATTTCAGTCAATCTGCCTGTTCTGCTGCACACTCTGTCTCTGGTGAATCCTCTTACCCTCACACCTCTGGCCTACACAACAGTTCTTTTATGCAAAAATAAATAAAATTTAAAAAGTAAAAAAAAATATTGCCACATGGCTAGTCAGGCCCATGTTTGCAAGGATTGGTGAGTTGGGAGCATCACTGTCTAGTTGCACTTGACTTTGGAGTACATACAGGGCATAACTCCATTTCTCTCCATTTATCCCCATTTAAGTTAGTGCCTCCAGAGATACCTTCTTATGAAAGCTGAGGTAGCTTGACAGCTCCTAAACACCACACCACACTTTTGAAATCCCATCTTTAGTGTGAGAATGTAACTTACTAAAAAGAACTTTCTGATTCTCAGTAAGTCCTTAACAATGATAATAAACATAGTCCTTGAAATTACCATTACTTATAAATTGAAACTTTATGACCCAATTTTATTCTGAGGAGGAACCAAAATTATAAAAGATAGAATTTTTAACCAGAGCTGTAATTCTTTACAGGTTGGGATTTGTAGACTTTATTATGACAGTGGGACTTTCAAGCTCTGGTTTATGACGTAAATCATTTATATGTCAAGTGCAAAATAAAGTTGGCAAAATCAAATCCCATTATTTCAAATTTATTGTATGATTTGAAAACCTGTCCTTCTGTTTATCTATATTTTTTCCTAAGCAATGCACATAAATTTTGGATATCTCAGGATTTTCATGTATGTTTTATAATAAATCATGTATTTTCAAAAAGTGTGACAAACTCTGATCCCTAAAGAATTCTTATAAATCCTAGTCTAGTTCTTCAGTTTAACAGGAAAGAATTTATATATGTTAAGTACATTCTCTGGCATGGGTTGGTAAAAGTGTGATTTTATAAGTAAGAAAAACATTGAGAATATTTCTTTAAACTCCTTCAGCTTATAGCTTTGAAGCTTGCCTGGGAGTATGACACACCCATCCAGAAAGAGCCACATCCTTAGGTGACCCAAGCCTCCCCCTTTCCTTAGCTCAGAATGCTTTATTTCTATAGTAGGCTGCAAGAGAAAGAAAGACTTGTTTCAGAACTGTTTCAGTTGCTTTTTAGGCTTATGTCCTGAGAACTAGCTTCAAAATATAGTTCTTTTTTAAAATTTTTGTTTAGAACTGGGATGTAGGCCAGAGGTCCAGGGTGGGTGGGTGTTGAGAGAATTCACGAGAGACAGAGTGAGGAGCAGAACAGACAGATCTACTGAAATACACTGCTGAGGGAGCAGTGGGTGAGACAGGAGAGGTCTGCTGCACCATATGTGGGTTAGTTCCTTGGCCATGGATCGAACTCAGGCTGTAATGGTGATAGGGCTGAGACTTAACCCGTAGGGTACCAGGGAGGCCACAAATTATATTTCTGTCACATGTAATGGGGCAGTTGTGTCTAGGTATTTTTTTTTCTGTCTTCGTCTGTAGGTTGACAGGGCTATAATATTGAAATTGTGAAGACCCGTAATCATAGATGAATCAATGATTCCTCTGTCTTTGCCAGATTATTACAATGACCAGTTCTTTGCAGAGCTGCTCTAGCTATTTAATTCTCCTGACACTGCTCAATAACAAAACCCATGCACTTGACTTCCTTAGACATCTATTTGGGTTTAGCCACACATGGGGCATGGAGTAACCAGTTATGTGTGTCCATCTATTCATCTATCCACCATTCATCCACGTCCTCATTTATCCTCCTGGCCTAGCCATTCTACAAAGATTAATAAAAGAAACACTGCATATAAGGAGAGGTATTGAGTAAGATATAAGCTTACATGAGACATATCTCCTGTACTTAGAGAACACAATGAAAATGGTGGTTTTTTGGTAGAGATTTTGGGGTATGATATATCAGATTCAAAACCCAGCAGAACACCAATCCTATCAAGCTAAGATGGCACAAATAATATTTGATATCACCTCCATCAAAATCCTCACAGAAGGATTTCCCTCTCCCTGCAGAGAACTACCTCTATGACATTGGTCACCAGACTCTTCTTTCTGCACTATGACAAGTCTCTTGGGAATGACAATCTGCTTTTGCTTTTCAGCACAAAAGATCTTTTTTCTTGGCTCTAGTTAAACAATACTATGTTATAAGTATATTTTGAAATATTATATCAAACTTGAACTTATCAGTGAATGGGCAGGAAAGATATTTAGAGAAAAATTTTCATGTCAATCATTTTACCAGGGACTACATTGGCAAAATATACTTACACACATACACACACACATTTGTATAATATGCATTATTTAATATATGTATATAGTATATATTTTATGTATTATATATAAAACAAAACTCTTTTATAGCAGGTAATATTACCCTCATTTGATGAATCAGGAAAGTAAGATTCAGGAAAGCTAAGATGTGGTCATGAATATAGAGTTACATATAGACTTACTACTATCTTCTGGTTCCAATGTTCTAGAGTATTCTAAAATAAACACCTTTTAGTGTTCACTGATCAAAAACTGGAGGGAACTGCTAACCTGTTCTTCTAGAATAGATGTGACAACCACTACTTTTAATGTAAAATAGTTCCATAATTTTTAATTTTACATTCATGCTTAATTTATGCCAGACAATTTAAAATAATAATGGTAGAAAAAGATTTCCAACTATTATTATTTTATAACTTTAGACACCCAAGAATCATACTATATGCCTCATGAGAATTCTCTCTCACCAAAGCTTAAATCTGCTTATAACCCAGTGGCTTTATCCTGACAAAGTGAACCACCATCTACCACACACATATATTGCTCTATATGTGCATAATGTTTAGGTCTTCACAACTGCTTCTGTGGTTAGTACCAGTTACTCTATTTAGTAATGAGAAGACAGAATTTCAGAATCTAAATACATTTTCCAGGGCACACAATTAGTAAATTTTAGAGGTAACATGGTAAAATAGCAGAAGTTTTTCAATACAAAATTCTGACTCTAACTAGCAATAAATAATCCTGTAATCTGAGATTCCCTTATTGTTTTCTTCTTCCTATTTTCCCTCATGCACCAGCCTTCTCACCATAACAGGTGATAGCAGCACAGGTGATGACCACCTCCATGTTGTTGTTCACTGTGTTTTCACCTAGAACTTATTCCTGCACATTCAAGGGAAAAATGCAAATGTACTCAATGTAACGATTTGCATCATTGTCTTACCTAATGTTCACAACAGCCTTTTCTGCATGTTCCTTATAACCTTTTGTCAAGTGAGGAAATTGAAAAAGGTTAAATAACACTGGTCAACAAATTTTTACAAAAGTCATGTTATTGAAATAAAATTAGTCATTTACTATCAATTTGTATGTGCTCAACATGAATATCACAGTCAAATTCTAATTTTGGCTCTAGTTTGTTTTTTTTGTAATCTGCAATAAATTGATGTTTACAAAACCAAATACATGCCAATAGTAATAGGCCTACAGTTAATACTTGTAAAAATCAAGTCATAGACTATTTCTTAGATTTCTTCGCTTGTCTCTTGTACAGCTGTTCAGGAGCATCTCTGGGGAGTGTCCAGCAGTAGTCAGCCGCATTGTAGTGGACCATTTTCCCTGGTATCTTTGTTCCATTGATGTGATATCTTGATGAAAATATTTGCCATGTCCATCACTAACCATACCACAGTTTTCAGGGAAGAAATCCAGATGGGAATGAATGAAGTGGATCTTTAGAGACATATTGCAGCCAAGTTTCTGATACTGCATAGGCAGTATCAATTCCTCGTAGTTTTCTGTCCTAACATTCCCAAGAAAGTTTGTAGACACTAGGCAAAAAGCATTCCATGCTTGTTTTGCATCACCCTGCAGCAAGTTGTTGAACCTGTCATCTTTGAAGAGCTCTGGAATCTGAGGACCCACAAAAACTCGCTCTTTAATCTTTGCTTCGCTGAGTCGAGGAAATTTTTCATGCAGATATTGGAAAACTGGCGAGGTCTGGTCCATGGTTTTCACAAAACTCTTCATCAAACCTAATTTGATGTGAAGGGGATTTTGTGAGCCTAGACCAGAGCTGGGTGCTGGATATTCTTCTCTTCAACTGCTACATTTTGTCTATGAGTCCATCCATTCCACAAGTAGTGCAATTCACTTGCTTGGCTATCCCACTCACATAAGAACCACCCCTATTTTGTATATCCCTGCTGCAGGCCCATTCAAAGGGCAACTAGCTTCAATTCACCACTGATGTGCCAACTGTACATGTTATACTCAATGGAATTCAGTAGCTGCTTTAAGTTATCATATGTCTCTTTCATGTGGACAGCATGCACTACTGGAATAGATGGGAGACAGTTTCCATTGTGCAAAAGCACAGCCTTAAGACTCAGTTTCAAAGAGTCTAGAAACAGTCTCCATTCTTGTGGGTCATGAGTGATTTCTAAGGCATTCATGAGGCTCTCGATATCGGAACAGAATACCAGAGTACATTCTTTTCTGAAGAAAGGCTCCAAATGCTGGTGGCACTTTCAATAGAGAGTAATTGTGACATCTTCTGGAAGATTCCATTGTTGGAGTCTTGATTCTAGCAATTCTGCTTTGTTCTTGGATAAGTCCAAATCACAAACCAGGTCATTTAGTTCTTCCTGTGTTAGTCTGTGTGGGGTTGATGATGCACCACAGTGAAAATCTGGATCACTACATGCTGATAGAACAGGAGAAGAACAGGTCTGCTCACCCTTGTCCTCATCATATGAATCAAGAGAATATTCTGCTGGAGGTTCTGGAATAGGAAGTCCCTCATCAAGTGGAACTGGTCTCAATGCAGACGGAATGTTTGGGTAGTCTCTTCTTGCCTTCTTTTGCTTCGTTATTCTGCCAGGAAGAGGAGGAACCAAGTAGAAGTAACAGTCTTTATGTGGTTGCTTGGCTCTCTCCACACCATGGGGACTGCAAACAGCATTGATGGCCTTTTGCCACTGAACCACTGTGAAAGCTGTGTTGTACATGTAGCACAGCATATATGCGGGGCCCAAGGCTTGTCTTGGTAACAATCCTTGCATCCGAAGTAAAGATGATAAGCCTTCTTCACTTGGGAAGTGATACTTTTCTTCTGGTTGGCAAATGTCACTTCCCCACAAATAGAGCAGAAATTGTCCACGCTATTAACACACTTCTGAGGCATTACTATTTTGTATTGTGCCTAAATGGATAAATAATAACAATTCTATGGAACAGTAGCTTCAACTGTCTTGCACAAAGTCTGAAATATAGTCAACACTCAACCTTTCCGACAGGGCTTTCTATAGTGCACTGCTGACGTCAGTTTACTTAAGTAGCCGCCTGGCAGTAGTATTGCATTGCATCAGAAAATTATGCAATCAACTCTGGATGATGTGTGCATGATGGTTTTATGCAATGTGATAAAATATTCCATCATTCTAGGCTGATTTAGGATGTTGTTGCAGTCCTACTGAATAAATTTACATGGTGAAACATATAAAACGAATTATATGAAATATCTTCAAAATGAGAGCTATTAAAATTTTTCAGGGTTATATTCATGTTCAGCACACCAAGATACTACAGATTAGGGCCTTTTTATGTTGGTAACACTCTCAATGTTGACCAGTGTAATTGGACAAAGTCAAAAATTAATTCAGAATTCAGGTTTGATTTTGGGTTTTCTGAATCCATATGCCATTGTCTTAATCACCATCTGAAATATAAGTCAGAAAAGGGGTGGGACAGAGATAGTGGAGATAGTGTGGCTTCTGGTTTTAGCAAACATTCTCAGTAGAAGTGATACGTCCACCCAGGATGCAAAAAGTGGTTTTACACATTACATGTTACAATGGCTCTTGGTTTTCTCAATGTACATAAACAGGTACCTGTGGCATTAAAATGACCCGGTGGGAGTCGGCTATGTTGGGAAAAAATTGTGTCAAAGACTCATGGGAGAAGAAGAATAATGAAAGAAACACTGTATTAGGCCAATGTGGATCATAATTTCACTGCAAAATAACTTATTTTAGGGGTCCTTGTGAAAAAAAAAATGAATAGAAAAATAAGTCCAGCAATGGTTTCAAAAAGGCTCTGAAATATCTATCAGGTTGATTTATTAAAATGATCTTTGATAAAGTTTAATGTATATAATTAAGATATTTCTCATAAGAGAGGATTTTGTGGATTATTATGAGACTATGCTCCAGGTAGATGCTTTTCAAGTAACACAACATAACTCAAGAACATAATATATAGAAAAGGTAAATTCCATGCCCCTTGAACACTTTAATCACATATATGTTGTTTCACTGAGATGCTAGCTAGAATAGAGTTATGGTAACTCTCTTATAAGATATCTGTATGCAGATTCCTGTCTTCCTAATTATGTGTTTTAGGACAGAGAGATAGTCCAGTGTTCATCTGAGGCCACAAATACATTCAATAAAAAGACACTAGACTTCTAATGGTGTTAGCTGTCCCCTACATTCGAAACACAAAGAGTGTGCATAATTGAGGAGCTCCCAGTCTAGGAAATATATTGGAGTATTAGTTATCTCAGCTTCTTAATAGAATTCTCAACAAACCATTTTATGTGTTTCCAAAATTATCTGCAACTTAATCTTTGTTCTGGTGATTTCCTTAACATCTTTAAAGACATTGTTTGGAAATCACCTCCTAGGAAATCACTGTTTGACCCTTTTGAAGCAAGTCTGAGGTAAATGTCCCTATGATTCTGCACTAAATCACATTTGTGATTATTTGTTCAGTATTGATTTACTGGATATAGGCTAAGGGACAGAACCCATTCCAACTCCACTGGAAATTTAGTACAGTGACTGGTTCATTATCGGAATTAAATAATAATTTGGTAGTTGTGCTATTGATCAGTTGAGAGCAAAGTTGGTTAATTCAATAAATATTTTTCTTAACATTATCCGTGCCCAAACACTGTTTTAGACATTCCAGAGAGAATACAACAGGAGACTGATGTTTTGTTCCCAAATAGGACATTATGGATTAGTTAGAAGAGAAAAATCTCTCAGAAAGTAGATTACTTGTGTAATAATTCACAATTTAAAGTGCTATAATGGCCAGTATCATGCCCGAATTAAACAACAAGGCATTACATCATGCAACTAATAATTTATTTCTAGTTTACAAATGACCAATTTGAGGCTGAACAGAGATGCATGTCCTGTCACTGATCACAAAGGCAGATGGTATGTGCAAACTCAGTTGAAGCCTTCCAGTTCCATAATTCACTCAGAGATACTTTGCGTCAGAGCCGAAGACTGAAGATTACTATACTGGTAAGAGTGTTTCTGAACCTGGAGAGAAAGTGTATCTATCTCTGGATTTGTAGATTTTCCCTAAGTAGAAGACATTCATTTTAAATGTGTCCTAGAGTGTCAACAGGTACTATATAATTGATCAAGTATTTTGGGAGTGAAGTGACTAACATCATCCCAAAGGAAGGCTTAGCATCTGAGGCTTAGCATCTGAGAATTATCGTTCTTGGCTTCTCTTGACAAGGGATATAAATCAGCAAGTGGATGTGCCCGTCTTGCTTGAGAAATTGCAGCTTTATAAATAAAAACACTAATCCATGCTGCTGCTGACCAGCCTTTACTGCCAGCTCACAGTGAAGCTCTTACCCAAGCAGCCCCTGAAACTTTCCAGTTGCCAGGTGTGGAATGCCTTTCTTTTAAAAAAAATAAAATATTAATATGTATTATGAATTAACAGTAACAAAAATTCACAGTGAACACTAATTTAGAATGTTTAGAAAATGTAGAAAAATATTAAGAAAAATTAAGCCTTTTATAGTTTTACTACCTAGAGACTATCCATTGATATTTTAGAATATTACTTCCAGTCTTTTTCATATATACACATATATGAGATAATTGGATGCATAACTTTGTATTTTTATTTTTTACTTTATAATAGAAAATATTTTCATCTGTTATTATAAATCCTTTCCATATAAAAAAACACTGATTTTTACCACATCTTCTTGATCCAATCATCTATTTTTGGACATCTGGGTTGCTTCCATACCTTTGCTATTGTGAACAGTGCTGCAATGAACATATGGGTGCATGTATCCTTTCGGATTAGTGTTTTTGTGTCCTTTGGGTAAATTCCCAAAAGTGGGATTGCTGGGTCGTATGGAAGCTCCATGTTTAGCAGTCTGAGGAATCGCCATACAGCCTTC
>PVIJ01017683.1:15958-28793 GCA_004024925.1 Scalopus aquaticus | reverse complement strand
CACACAACCACACATACCCCACACACACCACACACCCCCCCACACACCACACACATACAACCACGCAGCACACACACACACACACACACACCACACACCACACTCTACTGCATGCAGCTAAGAGCAGCTTTGTGGGACCCTGAGCAGCCCCCATCCACGCGTCTCCGGCGCTGAGCCACAGCCCCCTGGAGGGGCCCAGAGGCCCCAGGCGCTGCCCACTCGGGCCTGTGCCCCTCTCTGCTTCCTTGGCACCGTTGAGGTGCGGGAAACTCCCGCACAGCAGGCATCTCGCTCCTCAGGAAGCTCGGCCCCAGCAGAGTGGGGGGCAGCGGGGCCCGGGGTCCACAGGGCTGACAGGCTGGGGAGGCAGCGGCAGACTGGGCTGAGGTCTGCTGCGAATTTCTTGGAACTGCGTCTGAATTTGTTTTAAGTCTGAAATGCCTGCAATCAGGCGCGCTCATCACCAATTAGGCCGCCGAGCCTCTCCTCCCCTGCAATGGGGGTGCTCCCGAGAAGCGGCATAAGAGAATTTTTAAAAATCAAATTATATTTTTCAAAGTACTTGAAGAGCTTTCCATTTAAAAGAATCCCACCAGGAATCCTCCCTTAGCTTGAAGAACCCCATTGTAATGCAAATGCTCACCTCCTAATTTATCTGTTTTCTAAATTCAAATAAACCCCAGTTTATTCTGAATGGTCAAAGAACAGGGTCCTGTGGTTAATTGAATATTCATGTTACTTGGAGACAGCCTTGTTGCCCTGTGCCCAGCCTCAGTTTCACGAAACAGGAGTATAATCAAAATACACTTCCCAATGAAATAACGCTGAGCCTAATTACTTTTTCTTTGATAATCCAAAGGCATTCAGAACCTCCGAGTGCCGGGCAGTTGGCGGGGTCTGGTCCCCCCAACCCTGCACAGGCCCAAGTTTTCAGAACGGGGTTCAGCTAAAGCTACCTGATTCTGGGCCTCGGAGCTTTGCTTTCCATGTAGGCCTTTGGAATTTTATTTATTTATTTGTTTGTTTGTTTATGTATGTGTGTATGTATGTACTTACGTATTGCATTCATCTCTTTAAAAAAACGATCTGAGGCCTCCCTGGTGGCTCAACGGGTTAAGCTCAGCGCTGTGGAGCTGCCAGCGGCTGCCGCGCAAGTTCAATACCCGGCCGGGGAGATTCCCACACCGGGGGGCAGACCCCTCCTGCCTCGCCCGCTGCTGCCCTCAGCGGTGTGTTTCAGCTGATCTGCCTGTTCTGCTCCCCACTGTCTCTGGTGAGCATTCTCGCTGCTCCACACCTCTGGCCTGCACCCCAGCTTGATGCAAAAATAAGTAAATCTTTAAAAAAATAAATAAATTAATTAAATAAATAAATCTGAGTTCAGGGCCTCCCTGGGGTACAGGGTTAAGTCTCAGCACTGTGGAGCTACCAGCAGCCACTGCAGCACGAGTTCAATCCCCAGCCAGGGAGCTTCCCACAGGGCGCAGCAGACCCCTCCTGCCTCCCCGCTGCTCCCCTCAGCAGTGTGTCTCAGTGGATCCGCCCGTTCTGCTCCCCACTCTGTCTCTGGGGAGTCCTCTCCCCCCCTGCACCTCTGGCCTACACCCCAATTCTTATCTGCATAAACAAATCTTTAAAAAAAAAAGGGTTCTGAGTGCCCTTTCCGCATGTCTTGGAAATGCGCGGCCTCCACTCCTGGGCCGCCTGAGCAGGCACCGACAGCATGGGCACAGGTGGCCGCTTTCAGAAAGCCAGTCCAACTCAGAAAAATAAAGCAAGATTTAGTTGTTCTTCTCTGCTTGCCATCTAATGAGGTGTGAGAAAGGCCAACAATTCTGGAATATGCTACACTTACAGACGGCGCCTGCCCACGATGGATGCGATCTTGATTTCATATAATGATGAAGGAAATGATTCGTTTCAAAAGCAAAGTGCAAGCATCCCCCGGCCCCGAAGCAAAGTCTTATCCTCAGCTGCTTTCCAAACACCCCTCACGCACGTGCCGGCGCGACTTAAGCACAGCAGCCCAGGACCTTGATGCTTTAAAATCCATTCCCTTCCCGAGGTTAGTTAGAGCTGCTTTTCTAAGGGGCCTTGCAGCTGTAGACCCCCATTTAAGCAAATAAGGGCAGCTACCTTTTGCCATTCACAATTCAACAGTCCTCCTAAATTAATTTTTCCAAAAGTAATTCAAATAAAAGCTCGGTGCCGCTACCCTTTTCTGAGCTGCAAGATTGAATAAGGCATCTGAATAAAAATGTGTATTACAGCCTTCTTTAATATTTAAGCATGACATTCATTGATTTGTTTCTTGTTTTCTGCAAACCTTGACAACATGATAAAATAAATCATAAGAACAAAATATAGTGGTAACATCTTTTATGGACTTCACACCGTCATCAATCTCAAGCTGTGAGTGAATTATCAGTACAGCAAAAAGATCTATGTTTTAAGAGCGCCAATAGCAGACTAGCTGGAGGTTTTCCACAAGCAAACTCAAGGCGAGTGAGTGATAAGCATCATTATTATTTTCTGAGAGTCGAGTTTATGGGGTGCCGTGGAGGTGTTGGCATATATGTTTCGGAAGCGAAGGTTTGATCAATTCTAAGCAGACATCTACGAACATATAAAAAATATAACAAGGCTTCCTGCTGAGCGGCGGCCCGGAACCCAGCGCCCCACCGGCCTGACAGGCTGGATGTGGGCCTCTGATCTCGCTGCGCCAGGCGGCCTGTCTCCCGGCGCTGTCCCTTGAACAGACAAGATCAGGCTGCAGGTATTTGGTGTTGGCTTTTAGCAACGTCCCTGCAGGCGCACAGCAGCCTTGAGGGGCCTCTGACCGACCCTCTCGGCCACGCCGTGGACACAACGCCGGGAAGAATACCCAGGCCAGACGGCAGCCCCCCGCCCCCGAGGGCAGCGCTCGGGTTACGGAAGAGCCTGGAGTTCGGCGCCCCAAGCCCACAAAGCGCTCCCCAAACCGCCAGGGCCTGCAGTGCTGAGGCCGACCCCCAGGCCCTGGGGGCCAGGAGCTGCGCGGGCGGTGCAGCCGGCGGCGAGCCGGGCCCGCTCTCGCGGGAAGGTTCTTCGGCAGCACGTCTTGGCAACCTCCGTGATTTTTCCTTTTGTTAAAAAACGCCAGTTCCTTTTGTGTGAATGCTGGCCCTCAGCGGGGCTTGACGTTTTAAGGGGAAATTGCCGGCAAGGGGACTGTGGCTGCGTGGAAGCCAGGGTGCCGCAGCGCGACAGGGGCCCGTTCCGGAGATTACCCAGCTCAGTACCGGCGTTTCCTCCCCAGCCAGTCGGCCCTGCGGCGCGGGAGCCAGCGCGGCACGGACGCGCCCGGGAAGCAACACGGCTTCCGTGGGTTTCCCGGAGCCGTGGATCTGGAAAATGGGCTAATGATGGCTGCGAGTTGGGCGCGCCCCTCCCAAAGGCGGGAGCGGATATTACGAGGTTTCCTGACAGGCTGGATATATGTGGCTCCTGCAGCCCACGAGCTGGGCGCTCCATAAATATCCCTCCTCTTCCCTTGCAACTTGAACTCCATGAAATACGATGCCGCAGCCACAGCTGCACGCCCACGGCCTCCCAGCTCAGGGAGCCCCTCATTTACATGGGGACCCCATTCGTCACCCTCCCCGGAATGCACGTCAATTACACCCCGCCGGAGCCCCTCTCCCGGACATGCCGCGTTATTGCCACCGACTTTTGCTAAAAATTATGCTCACTCCAACTCCGGCGGAGTCCCTGTAACTCATGGTGGAGTTTTCCTCTTTTCTTTTCATTATTCTCACCAATTAAAGTCACCTTGATTTTCTTTACTCAGCCTACGAGAAATACCACCGGTATTATTGCTTGTTTGACATTTTGGTATTCCATTTGTTAAATTTTATTACCAATATCGGGAACGTGAATTACAGGGTCTGCCCGGCCACAGTGCCGCTCTGAGCGCGCCACCCGCCCGCCGCAGCCGCGCTGTGAACCCCCGGGCGGTCTCGGGGTGCCGCGCAGGCCGCGGGGGAGAAGGCACAGCCCACAGAGGACGCTGAGGATCCTCCAGAAACGGGCGGCCCAGGCCGACCAGGGACCCGCCGGCTGCTCCGTGGAGGCCCCCGACCCTGACGGTCATAAACGAGGTGTCTGCCTATGGGGCCCCCGTGCCACCAAATGTTGACATCCCATGGGGAGGCTGACCGAGGCGGCAGATAAGCAAACACGGGTCAATTGACCTGTAAATACTTGCTCTTTCATTCGATCCTTTTCGTTTTCCAAACCGGAAAGCCAGGAAATGCACACCCCACAGGGGTGGGCGTGGGGGTTAAGTGTCCCCAACACACAGCGTCCGCCATGCGCACCCATGCGGCCCCCACCAGCCCTGGGCCAGAGGAGGCCGCCTCCCCCGGCCCGGCCCCCAAACAGACTTCCACCTCAGCCACGCTCCTTCCTGGGACACCTAGTTAACCTTCCTGAGGGGTGATCGGTCAGCGGGTTTGGGGGTGCAGGGAACAGATCACAAAAGAACCCACAACATGAACTCCACGGCGGCCTGGGCTGCTGTGTCCGTTGTGCTTCCAGAGTGCCCAGCACACAGTAGGCACTCAGCGAACAGCAGCGTGTGGACAAGCCTCTCGGCAAGGGTCAGCCGAAGCTCCCTGCAGGGCCGTGGGGCGGCGCTAGCTGGCCAGGCCTGTGCTCTGCTTCCCCTCTGTGAATGGGAGGCCGCCTCGCAGGCCCGCAGGCAGTGTGAGTGCAGTGTGTGTGCACATACACATGTGTGCAAATACAGATATACTCGTGTGTACACGGGCACACATGCAGTATGATTGTGCACATGCATGTGGTGGACGTGCCATACATGTGACCATATGCATATGTGTAAATACAGATACGCTCATGTGTGCATAGGGTTGTGTGTGATTGTGCACATGGATGTGTGCAGGTGGGTGTGTCATGTGGGCTCATATGTGTTGCACAAACACAGATATACCCTGTTGCACACAATGTGTGCCATGTGTGCACACATGTGCCCTGTGCATTACTTACATACATGTGCATGAGTGGGTGTGTTGTGTGTGTCGCATCTCTGTGCCTGGATACAGACATGCCCATGTGCACACACAGACGCATGTGTGACTTGCATGTGCATGTGTGTGGAACCTAGACACATGTATGCATGGGTTTTTTCGAGGTGTGTTCGCCTGTGCCCGTGTGTGCGCGGGCGTGTTTACGCACAGCATTGTGTGTGTGCGTGCATGAGCACATGTGCATATACACGTGAGCACGGCGAGGCGAGAAGCGCGCAACACAAAGCCTGTGGGGGCAGGAGGCCTCTGCCCGCTGGGCGCTGGTTGGCGTTGCTCACGCAGCCGACGCGCCCGGGCCGGACACGCGGCCTTGGACACACTCCCCTAATGAGGTCAATTTCCTGTTGCTCCCGAAAGAGGATTTTCTATTGAAAACCTTGAAGGGAGCGCGCGGGGACAAGCTGGCAGGTCCCCAGCAGCTCCCGGGGCCCCTCGCCGCACGGCTTGTGCCGCAGGAGCGCCCGCACCGAGGCTGCCCCGACCGACGCTCACGGAGAGGCGGCTCCAGGAGGCCTCCCATCTGCGGGTAAATGACACAGCAGGAACTTTTTCTTTCTGAATACTAATACATAATTCTCGCAGAAAAAGTACCACGTGCCCCTTTTTATGTGGCGGCCTGAAAAATAATCTATGATATTGCATCCATATTCGCTTAATAAAGGAGGAAGTTTGCATTGCTTATGGCACTTGGACCTGGCCCTCTCAGCCTTTCCATATTATGTGGGGCAGAGGATCCTGCAGCACCCAGGTCTTGTCAGTCATTTAATTAAGCAAAGAAAGCGCGCTATTCATTTTATTTCTGTATATGTTAATGTTAAAAACTAATAGAAAACAGCTAGTAAATTGTCCCCTGCATATATTGGACACAGCAACAATTACTCTGGCAGGGAAGATATAATAAAAGAGGAAATTTTAATAGTATCCTTATTCCATTTATTCTCTTGGGCTTCTGTTTCAAGGTACTGTAGAAATTAACAATTATTTCTTCTCATTGTTTCTGATGATCTTTTTCTATTATGTTCCTACCCGACTTAAAATAAAAAATAATTTAAACTTACATTTTTTTATTCAATTTTATGGTGCTCTGAGATTTACATTCCAAGCATGAGGCGCAACGGAGAGAAATCAGAAAATAACCCAGAGCTTCCTCGCCGCCCCTCTGCAGCTGGTCGGGGCCGTGCCAACATCCGACAACGAGGTTATCTTGATTCCGACTCAAAACCTCACATGATAAAAACAACCTCTTGCACACCACTGTATCGACAAACATGTATGAATGTGTGTCACGTGCTCCATCCAAACAGTTGACGTGGCTCTACCCTATGAAGCAATTAACTCAGTTTATATGGCAAATTGTCTAAGGATTTCTCCAGAATGCTGGGGGAAATCTAACAAACTAAAATATTCTCCAATTTATTGACATGCTACCATGTTGAAAAAGTAGGCCATCAATAACCTGCTTTCATGTGAAATCTGGGATCTCATTATAAGTGGGGGGACTAGGAGGCCTGGGGCCGGGCTGGAATAAAGACGACGGATTTATCGAGGAAAGAGTGCAGTTGTTCTCTGCCTGGACGGAAGGAAATAACGCCCGCTGAATGAAAATGGTGAATCAACACCCATCCCAACGACTGCTTCTGAGACCTGGGATTTCAGCCCCAGGCCTCTGGTCGCCCATTGCCTCCCCGCTCTCCACGGAGACCAGTTCAACACCCAGGAGGTGGGGCCTCCCTGGTGGCGCAGCGGTTGAGCGCTGCGCTGTGGAGCTGTCGGCAGCAGCGACGCGAGCTCGACCCCCGGCCGGGGAGAATCCCACATGCCGCGGCAGACCTCTCCTGCCTCGCCCGCTGCTCCCCTCAGCAGTGTATTTCTGATCTGCCTGTTCTGCTCCCCACTCTGTCTCTGGTGAACCCTCTCGCCGCCCCACGCCTCTGGCCTGCACCCCATCTTGTATGCAAAAATAAATAAATATTTAAAAAAATAAAATAATTTAAAAATTTAAAGGAAATAGGGATGAAAACGTGATGAGGGTTTGTTGAGACCAAAAAGACATCCTCCCTGGTGGTGAAGTGGTTTGGTGCTGCGCTGTGGCGCTGTCAGTGGCTGAGACACGGAGCTCGACGCCCGGCGGGGGAGCTTCCCACAGGGCGCGGCAGACCTCTGCTGCCTCGCCCGCTGCTCCCCTCAGCAGTGTGTTTCTGATCTGCCTGTTCTGCTCCCCGCTCTGTCTCTGGTGAACCCTCTCGCCGCCCCACGCCTCTGGCCTGTGCCCCAGCTTGTATGCATAATAAATAAATCTTTGCAAAAAAAAAAAAAAAAAAAGGTGGGACCCCAGAGCCTGGGCCTCCCTCGCCCTCCCTGGTACCAAGCCCAGGCGCCTGTGTCCAGCCAGCGCGGGCCACGGCCTCCTGGAGGACGGGGCAGGCGGCCCCAGACGGCCGGTGCTCCTGCGGGCTTCCGCGACGGCCACGCGCAGTCGATCAGCACCGCGGAAGGCAGGCGCGGGGTGGCACTCGGCATGAGGCCAGAGCTTTGCGGGTAGCCGCCGAGGGCCTCGCCGCCTTGGGGGCGTCGGGGGGCCGCCGGCCCTGTGACTGCGGCGGGTCCCAGCCGCGGGCCCCACCCGCACGCGCCTCCCTGCAGGCACCTCCCGCCCGCGGGGCAGCTCACCCCGAAGCAGCTGCAGGCCCAGGCCCTTCAGGCCCCTCCGCCCGTTCCTCAGGCCCCCGGCTTGATGGACCTCGCCGGCAATCAGGCCTGGTTCCGCCTCCCATCGAGGGGGCCTGTGCAGCGGCCTCAGGCCCCGCCCACACCGAGGCGGCGGCCCAGGGCGGCGGGCGGGACGCCGAGGCTCCTGGGGCGCGCCCGCCATGCAGTGAGATCCAGACTGAGCGCAGGAACCCAGAAAACCACCCGAACCTGGGGCAGGGTCTATAATTCGCCTACAAGGTCCGAGATCTTCAGAAGCCTCAGTGGAGCGGAAAGCGAGGGCTGCGGGGGCCTGTTCCAGCGCCGGCCCTGGGCTCTCCCAGGCACCCCCTTGCCCTGGCTCCCCTCGAACAAGCCCCTGCGCAGTCAGGAGAGGCTGGGGCCAAGCACCTCCAGGAAGCGCTCGGAGGGAACACGCAGAGGAGCACTTAGAGGGAGCACGTTGCAGCCACGGAAATGTCCGTTGCCAGCTCAGATCAACAGGCTGCAGTTGACGCGGACAGACGGAGGGGGCCCTGGCCTGCCAAGATGGGGTCCCGGGGCATCGGTCTGCACCGCATCAAGCCCTGCAAATCGGCCCAGGTGCCAGCACCTGTTCCTTCTCAGCTGGCACCAGTGGGCACTGATGAGAAACCTCCTCCTGCCCCACAGCTCCTGCCTGGGACCTGGGGTCAGACAGGCGCCCTCGGGCCATCCCTCAGAGCCTCTGACCAGTCACCCCTCCTAGTCCAAGGCACTTCCTGCTGCAGCCAAATCAGGCTGGCGGCAGGGAGGAGCCAAGGAGCTCACAAGGATCCTTAAGAAGGCGGCAGCAGGAAGGGGAACGGAGATGTGGGGCGGTGTGGACAGAGACAGAGCCAGGAGAGCAGCTCGAGACACTGGGGAAGGGGGGATGCCCCCAGGAGGGCGGCCGCTGGCGGAGAATGGCTGGGCCCCGGCAACGCGCAGAGTCGGCCTCAGGCCAGTGAAGCGCGTGGATTTGTGAGGCAGCAACAGAGACTGCCACGGGCAGGGCAGGGCGCCCGCCCCAGGGCCTCCCCGTTGCCAAGTCACAGCTGGCTCGAGATGACCTGGCTCCTGAACCGGGCCCTCCTCCTTGATGCCCGGGCTTGGGGCCTCGGGCTCCTCTCGGCCGGCTGGACCCTGCCACCCAAGGGCGCACCTGGGACCTGGCCCGGAGCACGTGCCCTCCCGGGAGGCAGGACCCGCGGTGACCAGCACTCGGGCCTGGGGCCCCTGGGGACGCAGGGCACCAAGGGAAGGGGCGTATGTGGGGTGCACTGGCCACCCCGGAGCCTTTTCTGGCCCCTCTCTGCCAGGGGCATCATTCCATGTGGTGTTTGAATTTATCGAGAGGAAATGCACTGACAAGTTTTCATTTACCTTACATGATGCATTAAAAAAAAAGAACCCAGAAAAATTGGGGTGTTAATATATTCGTTGCATAATCCAACTGAGAAACAGCGCTCTAGCTGATAGAGTCAAAAATAGAAGTCTAGGGGCATTATGTAAATTTAAGAGGTAACCAATGGAAACACTACGAATGGCAGCGGCGAGCCCCGGGCGGAGCGAGTGCGCCAGAGCAGCTGCCCAGGGGGCCACGCGCGGCCTGGGCTCTGTGGCCCCCGCCCCACCGCTGCCAAGGGGCTGCTGCTGTCCACGGGGGTCTCCAGCTTAGCAACAGAGCGGGACGCTCCCTGCCGCCCCGGGGCCCCTCACTCCCATACCTCGCCGTCCCACCTGATGGGCGACAGTGGCTGGGCCCAGTGTTTGAAGACTTCCAGCCTCTCCCCTCAGCACGCTCCGTCCTCATCTCCCACATTTAGGCATCAACCACGTTGCATGCTGACGCGACAGCAACAGCGTGTGCACGATCCCTTATTATGAGGACCAGCCAGACCTCCGCATGCGGACGGACCTTCTGCATAAGGCTCAGAGGACCCCCCGGTCACCCCAGTTCTCTCTTCTGCCGTTCAACGCACGGTCTCTGCTTTCCCTTCCGTGGTCTCGAGCAAGCGTTGGCTTGTCACCAAGTCCCGTGTGAATTTCCGGTCCCAGGTCCCAGGCCCCAGGCCCCAGGCCGCTCAGCTGGGCCCCACGGCTGGACCTAGCAGCTGGGCTGTGGGTGGATGGGTCCTGTGTCTCCTGTAGACCAGAGCCAGGGTAGCGCATGGGACACTCCTGTGTCCTCTCCTGCTTTGCTGCAGTGACCCAGAGCTATGTGTTGAGGTGGAAATGTCACAAAGTGGGGGAGCCTGCATTACTGGGTCACCACAGGGAGGATGGCCACAGGGGAACCCCACCCCGCAGCCTCCTTTGATGGGTGACGAGCGTCTGTGTTTTGTTGCATCAGCAAAGCGTAGCTTATCCTAACTAATAACTGGACTTAAAGAGGACGCCGTCTGGAGCAGCACCAAGTCAGAGATGAGCTTTCAGAGGGGTTTCGATGCTCTGTGCCACCCCATCAAGCAGCCAGGATCCCCACCCGTGCCCCCAACCACACCCCGTAGGTACCATTGAGAAGTGCGGCTGCGGCTGTAATCACTCGTCTCCAACAAGCAAAGGCTCAATTCCAAATGGTCGTGTCGGCGCCTGGGGGGTTCCCTTTCTCCCATCTCATCCCAGGGTTCTTTCCTGCTTTACGTAAGCACTGCTGCCTGGTGGCCACTATGGCGCGGGGCGTCCGGGGCCACGGGGCGAGCAGGGACAGCACACTCCGATCCCGCTGGCAGGTGTCACCAGGATGCCCAATGGGGACAATGGCAGGCAGAGCCCCCTTCTGTGTGAAGGCCAAGTGGCTTCTGCTTTGTGCACCTTCCCCCGAAGGAACCCCTTTTCCTTGTAGGAACCAATAGGTGCAAATCCCCACACTCAGAGACGCGGTGGAACCCGTCGTCACAGACACCTTCCAGAACCTTCAAAGTGGTCTGAGACAGCAGCGAGAAGGCGGCGAAGGGGGCGGCCTGGGAGCAGGGAGCTGGGCCCCCGTCACACTCCGCCCCCAGGTAGCTGCTGGGGTCCGAGGCGCCCCTCCAGGCCACCAGAGCCGCAGGCGGGCGCAGCGGGCAGCCTGTGTCTGCGGGAGCGTGAGGCCACTTTCCATATATTCTCACTGTTCTGGTTATGCAAAGACTCGTCGGCGAGAAAGTTTAAGCAGTGTGCAAACAAGGCCGCCTGCCCGAGGCCGCCGCACTCTGCGGGCCTGATTGTGTTTAATAATGCAAAATTAGCCGCTCCCTGCGCCCCACGCCGGGCCGCAACGCTGTTTGTTTGAACTAAAGACGCCCCTTCCTACTTTTCAGTGGTAATAAAAGATCTCACGTGGTGACCAAAATTTCCAGCCATTTTCATGCATTTGCAGAACAGTAGGAAGACAGCGATTTTTCTCTGGAACCAGCCAGAGCGGGAGGCTGAGATGAGCTGTGGGACCGCGGGGCATGGCGGATGGTTCCGGACATCTGGGGCCGGGGCTGCGGGCAGCTGTTCGCGGCGAGACCGAGGCCACTCGTCCGGTCGGGCTCACGTCTGTCCTCAGGCCCCCCTGCTGCCAGCAGAGCGCCGCGGCGCCCAGTCTGCGGGCTCGAGGTGCCTCATCCGCCGCGGAGTCGCGGGGGACGCCGTTGGCACCACGCGCAGCCGGCTCCCTCTGGGTCATCGCGGGCGCGGGGGGCCGTGAGTCCGGCCCGCCAGCGGGCTCTCCGTGGGCACCCCACAGCCGAGCGCGACAGAGGCCGGCGGGCAGGCGGTGGGGGCAGCCCCCGGGGCGGCGAGTGTCGGTCCCCCTCAGACGCGTGTCCGGGAGCGGCTGCCGGATCCCCCCACCCGCCCCCGCCGGGCCTCTCGGCTCCTCCGCCGGGTGCCGCAGAGCCCCGGGGCGACCGGGCCGGGCTTGCCCGCGTGGCGGGCGTCGGCGCGCGGAGCTCGGCAGCGGGGCGGAAGGCGCTGACCCGGGGGCCGCCTGCGCCGCCCTCACGCGGGAGCCCGCCGGGCCGGGCCCTCCGTCGCCGCGCTGACCTCCGGGCAAAAGGCCGCTCCCCCGGCCGCCGCGCCCTCGCCCCGGGGGGGCCCGCTGGACTCGGCCCGCCGCTCGGAGTGAGGAGGGGCGCCTCGCCAGGCCTCCGGGCCGAGGGCGCAGCGACCTTCTCAGCTCCGGCCTCTCCTCCAGGCCGCCGCGGGGCTCGCGGCACCCAGGGGCAGCGACGGCGGCGCCTGCCCGGTGGCCTGAGCTGGACCGTCGCGGCCGCAGCGGGGCTGTGAGGAGGCGCCGGGGACCCGGCTCCTCGGTGCCTCCATCACCGCCGTGGGGCTGCCCCGCTCGGAGAGGAGCTCTGGCCTCGCCTGGTGTCCGGCTCGCCCTGGGGGTGTGTGTGTCTGTGTGTGTTATCTCTGTGTGTGTGTGTCTGTGTGTCTCTCTGTGTGTGTCCGTGTATCCGTGTGTGTCTGTGTGTCTCTGTGTGTGTGTCCGTGTGTCTGTGTGTGTCTCTGTGTGTGTCTCTGTCTGTGTGTCTGTGTGTGTCCGTGTGTGTCTCTGTATGTCTGTGTGTGTGCTGTGCCTGCACATGTGTGTGTCTCTGTGTGTCTGTGTGTCTGTGTGTGTCTGTGTGTGTCCGTGTGTGTCTCTGTGTCTGTGTGTGTCTGTGTGTCCGTGTGTGTCTCTGTGTCTGTGTGTGTCTGTGTGTCCGTGTGTGTCTCTGTCTGTGCCTGTGTCTCTGTGTGTGTCCATGTGTCTCTGTGTGTGTCCGTGTGTGTCTCTGTGTGTCCGTGTATCTGTGTGTGTCTGTGTCTGTGTGTGTCCGTGTGTGTCTCTGTGTGTCCATGTGTCTATGTGTCTCTCTGTGTGTGTGTCTGTGTGTGTCCGTGTGTGTCTCTGTATGTCTGTGTGTGTGTGTGCTGTGCCTACACATGTGTGTGCCTCTGTGTGTCTCTGTGTGTCTGTGTGTCTGTGTGTGTCCGTGTGTGTGTCTGTGTGTCCGTGTGTCTGTGTGTGTGTCTGTGTGTGTCTGTGTGTCTGTGTGTGTCCGTGTGTGTCCGTGTGTGTC
>PVIJ01017683.1:0-15858 GCA_004024925.1 Scalopus aquaticus | reverse complement strand
TGTCTCTGTGTCTGTGTGTGTCCGTGTGTGTCTCTGTGTGCGTGTGCTGTGCCTGCACACGTGTGTGTGTGTGCACGGGCGTGGGGTGCTGTCACTGCCCGCTGGCCGTGGGGACCCGGCTGGCACGGTGCAGACTTGCGGCCTTCAGGGACAGTGACGACGGCAGATGGGACCCCGTGGGGCGGCCAGAGCAGAGCGCCAGCCGTCAGAGACGCGGGGTGAGGGCCAGCGCACGGGGAGCGGGCAGGAAGCTGGGTCCGGGGCCCGCTGTCCTCTCGGGCCAGGGGAGCCGGCTGCAGACTCGGGGTCCCCCCGTGCAGGAAGCAGCAAGCCTTGCCCAGGTGTTGCCCGAGAGGGGCTTGTGGCCCAGGGAGGGGACAAATCACTGGCCGGAGCACGACCGCCGCGCTGAGGTGGACACGGAGGTGCGTGGCCGCGGTGGTGGTGGCCGAACTGGGGAGGGCGCTAAGCTCCAGCCAACCCCTGTGCCGGGGCACCCAGAGGCCGGCGCCCAGCGAGGCCGTCCAGGCCCAGCCAGCTCCGCAGGCGGGCGGCTGCCGTTTACTCTGCCTGTCTCCGTTTGCTTTTATAGTGTCTGACAACTATTTCAATATTTGGTTTCGCGCACGGGTTTAAGAGATCATCCCGCCCGTGCTGAACACCTGGCGCACATAATGTCATCGTGCGCGGTGACTGCTCATTCTGAGGAGGGGTCCCGAGGCCGCGCCCGTGCATCCTCGCGGGCAGGCCACGCTCGCCCCCGCGCTTCCTACATGCACGTGGCAACTCCGACTGCCCAGCCCTCCGCGCCAGGAACGGAGGGACGCAGCCAGCCGCAGCCGCCGCCGAGCCAGGCGCAGAGGGCTGGAAAGCCAGCACAGCCTTTGTTATGCGGCAGCGGGCTGCGAGCAGGCGCGGGCGTGAAAGGGCCGGGTCACACAGAAGCCAGATCTGGGCCCATGTGGTGGGAGCCAGGGCCTGGGCAGCGGGGCTGGCACCGTGGCCGAACGACCCAGAGCCGGCTTGTTTTGACAGTTAAAGCCCAAGTCGGATCCCTGGGAAGCGGCGCAGCTAAAACCACGCTGGCTGCCCGGAGACGAGCCCAAACCGGCGCTGCGAGCGTCTGAGGGCGCGCTGGCACCTTTGTGCCCCAGGGTAGGGCGGGTGGGGGCCTGGTTTGCCCCGAGGTGGCATGGCCAGGCCGCCAGTCCCAGCCAGGCGAGGCCCCGGGCGGCTGTGGAGACCAGCATGTGACCAGAGGCCTGCAGTGCCCAGCTAACCGCGCACCGGGGTCCCGGCACCCCCAAAGCGACTCCTCCCGAGGAGAACACGTGCGGCGCCGTCCTCCTGGAGACGCAGGCGCGAGGCCCCCGCCCGCCCCGCCGGGGAGCGGCTGTAATCCCGACGTGGGCATTTTAAGAATATCAAAGCGTATTTCAATCAGCAAAACAACCCACAGAGCAACAGCAGGAAAAGGCTCCGCCTCGGCTGCCAAGCCCCGAGCAGATTAGCTCGTCCTCCCCGGGAGCAGCGCGGCCGGGCAGCCAGGGCCCGCGTCCCCAGGGACGTGGGGAGGGACCTACGCGTGGCCCCGCCGGGGCCAGGGCGGCCGCAGCAGCGACAGGCCCGGCACCGAGAGCAGCGTGCTTGGGAGAGCAGCGTGCTTGGGAGACAGGCCCCGCGGCCACCAGCAGAGAGCAGGAAGCGCTGGGTGCGGCCCCGCGAGGCTCTGCCCGCCATCGGCAACAATCTGCGGGCAGGAAACAGGCTGGGGAGGGGCCACGGCTGCCCCCGCAGCCCGGGGGCTGGGCAGACAGCAGCGCACGGCCGGCAGCGAAGGCCGAGGCCCCACAGAACCTGCCGCCTGCACCCGAGTCCCCAGGCGGGAGCTGGCGGGGAGGGAGGGCGCCGCCAGGGACTCAGGGTCTCGGGCTCCCGCAGGCTCCCGTCCAAAGCTCCAAGGAGGGGCGCCGGCAGCGCCGCAGGCTCGCAGCGGAGACTGACCACAGCCCAGGGTGAGGGTGGGTGAGAGGGGTCCCCTTCCAAACGGAAACCCAGGCTTGATGGGGTCAGGCGCCTCCCCGCACTCCGCCCCTCACAGCAGCAGCAGCAGCGCCCCGCAGCCTGTGGGTTTTCTGCGAAGCTTGGGATTCAGCTCAGACGCAGCCAGGCAAGAGGGAGCAGCAACATGTCATCAAAGTCACAAGGACGTGGGCCCCCCTGGGGGCACAGGGTTAAGTCTCAGCCTGTGGAGCTGTCCGCAGCCACTGCGGCAAGAGTTCGATCCCCGGCCAGGGAGCTTCCCACAGGGCGCAGCAGACCTCTCCTGCCTCCCCGCTGCCCCCTCAGCAGTGGGTTTCAGTGGATCTGCCTGTTCTGCTCCCCACTCTGTCTCTGGGGAGTCCTCTCACCCCCCGCACCTCTGGCCTGCACCCCAGTTCGTATGCAAAAATAAATAAATCTTTAAAAAAAACACAACCCCATGAGGACGATCGCGACGGCGGAGATGGGCTCAGGGCTGCCCAGCCCCCGCTCCGGCCGGAATCACAGCGACGCTTCACGGAAATAAGCGGAAAACAGAGTCGCGGCGGAGAACTTGCACGAGCAGCAGCAGCCGAAGCGAAGGTCCCAGCCAGACTCGGGGATTCAGCCAGCGGCCTTCAGCAGGGCCTGGACGCGCGGGAGGGGACACGCAAGCGGGGGACAGCGGCAGGCAGGGCCAGCACTGGCGGGCCGCAGCAGGGCGGCATGGGCAGCAGACGGGCGGGGACGGAGCCGACGCGCGGGGACGGGCGGGGACGGGGCGGCACCGTTTCAGGAGATCTTAGAGAGCCTTTTCCAGCACTGACCGAGGCAACTCAGAGACACACGGACCTCTCCGCGCTCACACTGGGACCCGAAGACAAGAGCGACTCAGAGCAGGGGCCGGCAGGGACCAGGAGGAGGGGAGCGGGCAGCTGACTTTTTAAAAGAAACGAAGGGTGCCCCAGTCCGGGGAGAGAACCCTTTAAAAGCCAGAAGAAAATAATAGCTCAGGGGGCCTCCCTGGGGGCGCAGGGGTTGAGTCTCAGCCTATGAAGCTGTCGCAGCCTCTGCAGCCCGAGTTCGACCCCGGCCAGGGAGCTTCCCACAGGGCGCAGCAGACCCCTCCTGTCTCCCCGCTGCTCCCCTCAGCAGTGTGCTTCAGTGGACCCGCCTGTCCTGCTCCCCACTCTGTCTCTGGTGAGTCCTTTCACCCCCCCCCCACACCTCTGGCCTGCACCGCAGTTCTTGTGTGCATAAATAAATAAATCTTTTTTTAATAAAAAGGAAATAGCAGCTCATTTAGGAATTTACGCTCACTGAAATAGCCTTTGAAAATGAAAGACACGTGATGTTTGAAACTGAGAGTACCCATCCCGGGAACCCGATTAAGGAGATATTGCAGCAGGCGATTCGGGCTGGCAGGGAGGGGGCCGGGCTGGCAGGGACGCGGGGGACAGAGACCAAAGAGAGTGGGGCAGGGCGAGCCTTCGGGGTCCAAGTACAGGGACTACGGAGACCACGTGCCCAGTCAGGGGAGGCCTGGCCTAGAGATCAGCCAAACAACTTTCCCCAAACTCCTTCCTAATGATTTGCAAATGAAGCAACACAATTTTAAATAAAAGACAATCAAGGAAGAAATCATAATGGAAATTATCCAATATTTTGGAGTGAATCATGACAAAAACAAGACCAGGCGAAGTCTGCAAATAAAGCAGCGACTAGAGAGCAGCGTGGAGCCCTCCATGCGTGCATGAGACGTGAAGGGCCGTGAGACCACAGCGCGAACCACAGAGGGTCCACCCTGTACCCTGTTGGCCTTCCGACCTGCTGGGCTCTCGGAAAGTACGGAGGATCTAGAGGAACCTTGGCTTCCGTGGGCAGTACGTATCGTTTCCCCTACCTTAAAAGTCATTTAAAATATTATGGATTCCTCTCAAAACAGCAACAGTAAATCCAACACAGATTAATATGGACAACATCACTTTAAGTAAAAGTAATACATTTAGTGAAAAGATGGGCCTTGTTTTTGCATTTTTGAAAAAATTTCTGCCCCGCTGGCTTGGAGGGAGGCGGCTGCTCTCTCCTACTTGGAGGTGGGTCCTGTCTGCTGCAATGCTGTTTGGGCAAAGCACATAAAAATTCCTAGATCACACAGACCTGGAGTCGGGAAAGACCTTGGACAGTCCTGGCAGGCGACTCTGTGGGGTCTTCTTTGCTCGGACACCAGAAGTCGGCAGGTGCAGCTCCTGAGGGCTCATTACAGCCCCGGAGACCCTGACCCCACACGGACGCCCCCAACACAGGCAGACTCCGCTGCTCACACTCTGCGTGGCTCTTCCGCCTACAAGATTTCCTGACACGAGGCCACGGCCACTCGGAACAGCGGCTCCCTGATCTCGCCAGGCCTCGCGGGGACAGGCGCGTCTTCACACGAGCGTGGAAACGACATCACTACACCCCACAACATCGCCACGCGAGCCCTCGGGCTCGGGGAGCTGTCAGGTCCAGCGTGGGACAGCTCCCCAGTCGCCTGATTCGACCCCAATTTTAGCACCGAGATTCCTGCAGCCCAGGAAACCCACAATCTCTGGCAAACCAGGGGGGACCCACAGCTGGCAGAGCAGCCTTCCCGGTTTCTCGATTTTTCTTACAAACTCAACTTCTACCACTGGCTATAAATGCTCTGTTGTCTTCTTCAAGATGAAAGCCTCATTTGACTCTTCTTTTAAAAAAATGTCCACGACAAACCCAAGCTGAAATAACCATAACTTGTCTGTCAGTTCATTTTTCAAGGAAAATTCACATTCGGTGAATGAAAGGTGGCCGTTCTCGGCCTTGCCATGGCCATAGACGAGTCTGTCTTCTCGTGGCCCTGGGACTCCGGCCAGCAAAAGTCTCGTGCCCAGCCCCATGCCGCCTGACAGGCTTTTACAGGAAACTACCCTTCCTGTTTCTTACCGTTCAGCGGTGTCTATCCAGAGGGACACAATCCCGTCCCAGGCACAGGGAGACAGAGAGTCCCCGGCACCATCGCGCCACTGTGCCCGTTCCCGGACAGCCCCACTCAGCATCTCCTCACACTGGCAGCGCGTGACAGCAGCAACAAAGGTAATAAATACTGTGCGATATGTTTTAGTATTATTATGAAAATATTTTGACATCATGGGGCGCCTGAATTCCCCTGGAGTTCACAGAGGACAATTTGCAAACTGATGACCTAACTCACCATTAAAAAGAAACTTGAACCCAAAACGGGGGGAGTGTTTTGAGGGGGGAAGAATTCCGGAACTTAAGAATTTAACAGACGGATTTAATGGTGAATTAGATACAGTGGAATAGCCAAAAGAAGAGCCAAGTTAAAGTAGAAACCAGCAAAATCTAGAGCAGAAATAGTAGCAAATAAAAACAGACTGAAGTTGGCTTTTTGAAGTCTAATAACAAGATATATAACTGAATCTGGGGAGACTTATCAAGAAAAATGGAGATGATACTAATCCCAGGACCAAAAAAGTCCACCAATACAGATATTTCAGACATTAAAAAGATGGTTCAAAAGAAGATACTTTGAGCAACTTCATGTCAGCACATTTGGAGAATTTAAGGGGAAATGGGCAAACTCTCTGAAATATGCAAAATGAATTCAAGGAGAAACAGAAATTCTGAAGTTACTGTATATTAAAGCAATGAAATCTGTAAATCGAAGACACCCACAGGGACAGCCCAACAACACAATGATTCCCTGGAGGGTTTTCTACAGCATTTAAGGAATGATACCAATCTCACAGAACTTTGTCAAAGACTAGCCAAAGGAATCCACACTCTCAATTTGTTTTTTGAAGCCAAATCTAATCTTGATACCAAAATCTGATAAGAACATTGTGAAAAAGGAAAATTACAGGCTTAGCTCTCTCATTAACACAGGAGCAAATACATCAAATAAAATACTATGGACCCCAAAATGGTGTTGAAGAGGGAGCACAGCTGCTCTCCTTAGGACTGGCTGGGAGAACTATATTGGGCATCGCGTTGAAGAATCAGTCAGCGGGACTGGCCCCGTGTCCTGCATCCTAACTGTATGAATTCCAGTCTCCCGGGTCCGGTCCTGTACTACCCAAAGCAAGATATCAGCCTTGGGGAGGCTGACTAAAGGGTGTGCAGAACCTCCCGGTATTGTTTCTGATAATTACCTATGAATCTCAAAATAAAGATGTTTAATTTATGAAACTGTGAGCACCCCCCCAAATTGCAAGCACCCCCCAAACACACACAAAATAGTCAAAGAAGTCATGTACTTTTCACTAAAATTTTCAACCAATGACTAACAAGCATCTTGAAAGGTCTAATATGATTGATTATCAGAGAATTTCAATTTAAACCTGCAGAGATATTGCTATATACCCAGGAGAATGCAGGGGCGAACAGACAATATCAAGTGTTGACAAGGTGTGGGGCAATCAGAACTCTCACCCTCTGTGGTACGAGTATGACCTGTGGTACAAGTTGCAGCCATGGGGACATCCACCTGACCAATGTAATAAGACTGATTATCACATAGTCCTTGATGGAAACCCCCGGAAGAAGCCCTCAACAGGCACGCCTGACCTATTCCCCAGTAAACACGCCCAGCTGTGCTGACTGCAATAGCCAAAACTCTGGGACAAGCCCAGGTGTCTGCCAGCAGCAGTATGCATAGTTACACTGTGATCTTTCCACTCTGCAGATTACACAGCCGTGAAAAGACTAGTCTATTGTCACATACACAGCGAGGATGAATCTTACCGATATATTTACCGATACATTGAGTTAGAGAACCAGAAGCAACAGACCAGAGAGCAGACAATGTACGATTTTTTTTTTAAAGATTTATTTATGCATACAAGCTGGGGTACAGGCCAGAGGCGTGGGGCAGCGAGAGGCGTCACCAGAGACAGAGCAGGGAGCAGAGTAGGCAGATCAGAAACACACTGCTGAGGGGAGCAGCGGGCGAGGCAGGAGAGGTCTGCCGCACCATGCGGGATTCTCCCCGGCCGGGCGTTGAACTTGCGTCGCTGCTGCCGACAGCTCCACAGTGCAGTGCTCAACCACTGCGCCACCAGGGAGGCCCCAATGTACGATTTCTTACCCGTGAAGTTTTGAAGCAGATGAAACCAGACTATGAGCCCATGTCAGACGGGGCACCATCCACAGGCCGGGAAGAGGAAAGAGACCTGAGGCCTCCGTTGTCCGGCCCGGGATGGGCAGCGTGTGTGACAGGGACCTTGGAAAATTATCCCACCTCTTGAGGCTAAAAGGAGGGGGGTTATGAGGAAAACCAAGATCAGGGGAAATTCTCGGTGGAAGGGAGCCCTGGGGTCCTGGGGCAAGCACAGCTGCAGGAGCCCTGGGCTATGGGGACGCGCCAGTGCAGCACAGGCCATGTGGAGATGGCCCCAACACGGTGGTTGTCCCGCTCGCGGTGTGAACGGGCAGCGTGGAAAGCAACGCTCCCACACGCCGCGCCCGCTGGCCCTCCGTGGGCAGACGCAGCCAGCCGGCGGGCATCACTCCCCTGCTCCAGCACCTCGGGATTGTCAACATGTACCTTCAATATTTAATTCCAGGGACATGTGATTGACAAGGTTGTGGGTTCAATTCCTTGTGCAATTACATCATTGCTGCTCAAATGATTCTTCCAAGCCCTTGCCGACTCCATCCTCAAAACCGTGCAGTGCCCCAGAGTGGGTGAGCTGGCGGTGCGTGTGCGGCGTGGGGCGGCGGCACCCCTACACACGCATGCGCCTCTGGGTGCTGGCAGGGCCCCACACAGCCCAGGGGCCAGGCTGCAACCTGTCAGCAGAGTGGAGACCAGGCTCGGCCCAGATTTGTGGCGGGAGAATCCCACTGTCACCCCCTCGCTGTGTGTGCGGAGCATGTGGGTTCTCGGCGCACAGCAGCCCTGACAGCACAGCGAGCGGAAACGAAACCAGGCCTAAGGGATTAGCATCCGAGGCCGAATTCCCCCGGCTCGGGGAAGAGGAGGGAATTTAGACAGTGTCTCCAACGACTGTGGCTCGGCGCCATTTGCCAAACTTATTGGCAGAAAATAACCACCTTGGATGCAACGGAAATGCTGGTCCCGCACACCCAGCCACACACGAGCAAGCTACTTGGCAAGACTGCGGAGCCCCTACCCACGGCCGAAGCCCGGCGCAGACGGGAGTCAGCTATTCCCCGAGCAGAAGCCCCCCTGCGGGCCGCGGGCCGGAGAGCAGGCATGGCGGGCGGCGAGGCCGGGCGTGAGGCCGCCCGAGGCACCACAGCCCGGGAGGGCGCCTAAGGAATGGCGGGGCGTGTGTGTGCCTTCAGCGTGTGCAGGTCTGCACTTGAACTGCCCTTTGTTCTAAGAGGTTTATTTCTGCCATAATAGAGCGTGTTGACTTCAAAGCGGCCCCTCTGCGTGTGGGGTGATAGGCTAGGCGAGCAGAGCTCATTAACAGGGGGCCTTTTCAAATGGAAATTGCCCCGTCTTCTGGAGTGGCTGGAGAGCCCTTCACAGAATTACTGCACTGCCTCTCCTGGCGCCCTGGGTCCGCTCGCTCTGCTCTGGGAGACACGGAGACGGAAAGGGGGGTGCCGAGGGGCGCTCACTGGCCTCCCCACCACCGAAAAGCCGGTTCAGCACAGACACACGGGGAGCGTCATCTCCAGGGGCTGGGCCCCTCACAGCCCACATCGAAGTACAAGATGACATCCCTGCGCACCCACCTGTGCAGCCTGGGCAAGAGCCAACGCAAGCCGGTGTGCAGCCCACACACACCTGCCGCGCGTGTGCATGACCCGCCTGCGCACTCGCCACTCTGGGCGCCGCGGCCCGCCCGCCTCTGTGGCCTCTGTCCCGGGCGCTCTAGATTCAAGCCGTGCTGCCAACTGTTCAAGCCAGAGGCCGGGGGAGGGAGGACAGGGACGTCCCGAGGGAGCACAGGACAGGCGCGGGGGCCTGGACAACCCCATCCGGCACTGGACAGACTGCGGGAGCGACGGGGGCTCTCTCCCCACCACCCTGGGCCCCGCCAGCCCTTGCTCCCACATCTCTCCCCCCGCAGAGACCCTGTCCCAAAGAGGACTCCGCCAGGCAGGGCTGCGGGCTGCAGACTGCACGTAAAGTGAAGGCGCCGGCCCTGCGCAGCGGCTGAGCCGGAGCGAGCAGGGCCGCCGGGGAGGCCTGCGGGGCTGCAGGGCGTGTCCGGGGCGGGGGCACGCAGCCCGGAGGGGGCCGGGGGCCAGCGGCTTGGCAGGCCCGGCCCGCCCTGCCGCGGATGCGAGCTAATGGATCCAAAATATTGAAAGCAAATATTGACTCCGACGCCTAAAAAGCCTTTAATTATTTATTTTGAATAATTTGATACTCAAGTAAATTAATGCTACGGCTTCTCTCTGCTGTGCCAAGCCAGTGCCTCGCAGTGGGGACCCGGCGGTGTTCGCAGGCAGGCGCGCGCTCAGTAGGCAGTCCATTTCTGCAGAGTGCCATTAAGTTAATTTCAAAAAGAACCAGTAAAGGTATATGGAGCAGGCAGTAATAGCATGGAAAATATCCAAAATTACTAGACCCAGCAACAGAACGTGGCTGCCATTTTCATGCACTGATAATTTGTAGTCTACGTGCTGAAGGTAACTATAAACTGACTACTTCCCCGCGAAAGCCTTCAGGTAATTAAAAACACGCCGTTAGCGGCTGCCTCTCACCGCTGGGCGCGGGAGGCTCGTTCCTTCTCCGCGGCTCACGCGGCTGCAGGCGCCTCTGAAGTCCCGGGTCACGGGGACCGATCCGATCCCCTCCCCCTCCCGCAGGTGCCGCAGGCGGCGGGGCCCACCCGGCCGCGGGGGAGCCGGCTGCGCCCGCGCTGCAGGGACTGGCAGCCCTTCCCGAGCGCCTGCCGGGCGGGGACGCGGGGCCACGCGGATGGACAGCGCGAAACCGCACATCTGACGGCAGAGGACCCCACGAAAGTGCATCATCTGCTTTTTGTTTAGAGCGGAAACTAAAAAAGCCTGGGCAGGAAAACACTGTCAAACAACTTGAACTGCCAGCGCCTTGAGCTTCCGGCAAAGCGCCGGGTTCTGCGGTGGCTGCTGCTGGCGGCTTTCGGGGGGCTTCTCTTTTCGCTCCCGTTTCGGCGCCAGCAGCCATTCCTGGTGTTTCATAAGCCCCCCCCCTCCTCTGAGGCCCGACGGGGGCTGCAGAGCCGTTTCCTCCGCGCGGCACCACACGGCAGACGCGCCGCGGCGGCCCCGGCCAGCTCCCGGGCGGCGGCGCCCTGCTGGGGAGGAGCCTCTCGCCCGACTGCGCGCGCTCTCGGCCAGCGGGTGGTCCAGGGGTGGCCGAGGGCTGCGGCTCCACGTCCAGCAAGAAGAGGCGCCGGTGACCGTGAGGCCGGGCCCCAGCGTGGCCGCCTTCAGCCCGGCTGCTTCTCTCCAAGCGCCGCTCGCCCCGACGCCAAGGCGGGCGCGGAACTGAGAGGCTGTCGGGGAGCCCCGCGGCCCCCGGTTCTCCCAAGTTACCGGGGCGATTTGCCCCAGAATTCAGCGGCCTCTGGCGGTTTCACAGCCCCTGGGGCGGCGGGCCTTGGCATCTAAAAGCGGGGCCAGGAGGTCACGATCCAAGGAGTGGGGGATTCCACGGGCAGTTCTGGACCCACCAGCTCCCCCAACTCAGCTGGGCCCCTCGCCAGGTCCGAGGTCTCCCTAAGCGGCCCCTCCCCCTCTCTCATCCACGCCCACCTGCGGCCCCCAGCGCTGCCCCACCCATGCACGGGGAGCGCGTGCAAGGCCCCGCCTGTCTCTGCGGTGCCCGGGGTCGGGCTGCAAGCGCGCGTCACGCGTGGCGCAAGGCCGGTCTCCGGGTGCCCGCCGGTGCCTTTCTCTGCTTCGCTGTCCGCGGCGCCGCTGAGCCCCCGGGGCCGGCGAAGACGCGGAAGGAGACAGGGCGGCGTCAAGCGGCGGTCACAGGGCGGTCCAGGGCCTCCCGCCCGGCGGTCACGCCCCCACGGCAGCCGAGGCACCCGCTGGCCGGATTTCTCCTTCGCTCAAGGCCCGCGTGGACGAAGAGACTCCCACCCCGGCCCCTCCTTCAGGCAAAGGGAGCACTCTGGAAAGCTCAAGAAGTGTTCCATGGGAGGGAGCCTATTAACTCAAGATCCCCCATTAGCCCACATTTCCAAATTTGCACTCAGCAGGACCCAAAAGGAATGACATTTAGTGCTGGAACATCTGGATGGGGAGGCGGAGGGAGGGAGAAGCCGGGAGTAGTCAGGGGAGAAGTAGGGCAGGGACGCAGCCCTGGAGTTCGAGGCCCTCGGCGGGTGCAGAGACCCCAGGATGAAGGCGAAGGGCAGTGAGGGGGACAACGGGCGCAAGGGAAGGGCTGCCAAGGGCTGATGGGACGGCTCCCTCCCGACCCTCCCCCAGTCACTGGGGGGGGCCGTGAGCTGGGAGCCGTCCCAGCTGCGTAAGCCCACACTTGGCGGGGAGCCTGCCAGCACCACCTCTGCTCTGCACTGGCAGGGAGCCTGCCAGCACCACCTCTCTGCCTGGGGAGCAAGGCAGAAAGCAGGCCAGGCTTCCACCTGGATCACGGGAGACCTGTGGGCGTGTCTCCCCTCCCTCGTGGGCAAGTCGCCACCCATGGCGGGCCCAGGGCATGGAAGCGCCTTACTAACATTCCAAGTCGCATTCTAGGGTTTGCCCCGAAGGTGAGGTCCAGACGCACACCTGCCGAGCGGCACCACGCGGGCCCGTCCAATGGTGCCGGCCCACAGCTAAGAAAGCAGAGCCCGCTCCCCCAGGTCTGGCCTGGGACGGGGACTGGCGGGCCCAGGGGAGTGCGGCGCGAGACGCCACTTTCTGCAGGTTCCTGCCTACGACGCTCAGCTCAAACTCACGAAGTGCTCCACAGACTGAGTGAGGGCCCCTGGGCGAAACCACACTCAGAGAGCAGGAGAGTCGCTTACTAATAAAACGAGGTTCCATGCAAGTTACTTGTGTCTTCTGTGAGCGCTCAGGGCCCGCCGCTGAGGCTGTGTGGCGCAGACCCCACCCAGGGCCCCAGACACGTGAGCAGGCTTCGACACTGGGGCCCGCAGCTCCCTTTTCCGCACACCCTGGACCGCTGGCCCCAACCTGCTTCTCAGAGATGAGCAGAGATGCCAGGCAGCGCGTCCCATGAGAACCCCCAGAGCTCACGCGGGAGAATATTCTGGTCCCAGGGCCTCCCTGGGGGGCAGGGTTGAGTCTCAGCCTATGCAGCCGCTGCAGCACGAGTTCGATCCCCGGCCAGGAAGCTTCCCACAGTGCACAGCAGACTCTCATGTCTCCCTGCTGCCCCCTCAGCAGAGTACTTCAGTGGATCTGCCTGTTCTGCTCCCCACTCTGTCTCTGGGGAGTCCTCTCACCCCTGTACCTCTAGCCTGCACCCCAGCTCTTGTGTGCATACATAAGTAAATCTTAAAGTAAAAAGCACTTATTTAAAAACAGAAGATTCTGGTCCCCTGATTCAGGAAGTCGAGTCTGGTCTTCCGTGGGATCCGACGCCGGGACCCGCCCAGGGCGAGGGTGGGTTTTCTCACAGGGTCCTGCACAAGGGCAGCACGCGCTGGACTTCATGCGCGACCCCCGCCAGCTGCCCGGCGGCGCTCGGGGCAGCACAGACGCGCAGGTGGCAGAGGGCGCGGGCGAGCTGTCCGCTGCGCAGGCGCAGGCCGGGTCCAGGCTGGGCGCTGGCGAGGCTGGCAGAGCAGCAGCAGGCCCGGCCCAGAGGGACCCTGCAGGCCGGGGAGAAACGTCCTGAGAACTGAAATGGGGCTTTGGCGTCGCCGCCGGGGTCGGGGCTGAGCGCCGCTGTGCCAACTGCGCTGCTGCGGGGCCGCCCCGCGCCCCGCGGCGGGAATTGCTGGAAACCCCGAGTTGGTGCGCGGACCCCGGCGCCTCCTCCCCAAGACCCCGCGAAGACCCCACCCAGCGGGCCTGCTTAGCGTCCTCGACGATTTTCTCAACCCCAATCAGCATATTTCTTCCTCTCCAAAATGTTCTTGATTGGCCTTTTTATTTTTTTCGATTGGTAAATGAAAGAATGATGTCATGTGGCAGCATTAAATACTATTAACCAGACCATAACTAACTCTGGCGGGATGAATTATGCATCAGCTGACACTTTTATGCACTGGGTGAGGAATTGCTCCACGCCAGGCAGCGCCTCCAAAACAGGCCCCGCGGAGCGCGCGGTCGCCCCCGGCCCGCCCGATCCACACCGCACGCACGTAGTAAGTCTTCACGGGGAGCCCTTCTCATTCACATACTTGTGGATGATAATTTATTTTTATCTGAGGCATAATTTTTCATGTGGCCTTTTTGCCAAAATCAATACAGAGGCAGCCAAGGCCCCCTCCCCGCTCCCCATTTATCTCCTCCTCTTGGCTCCCACCTCCGTGTGTCTTTCCTCGCTGGGAAGGCAAACAAATGGGCCTGCCTCCTCATAACCATCTTTGCCAAAATGAGCTGAACATTATTTCTTCGCGGCTCAGCCCCCACCCCGGACTCTGTTCTCACACTCGCTCCGCTCTGCGTGGGAGGGGCCTGCACACGTCCCCGAGTCACCAGGAAGGCCAGCCAGGGGCAGCGAGGCCCGGGCCCCTCAGGGTCAGCTCTGCGGGAGCAGGGGCACCCGGGTCCCCGAGGCCGCGGACAGCAGACCCCGCCCCGAAACAGGGGCAGCGGCCCGCGGGGCGCAGGAGCAGCAATCCTGGGGAGGGGGTGCCAGCCCTGAGAAAGCCTCAGGCCCCGACTTGCTCTCTGCAGTGCCACAGCAAGTGCAGACGAGCCAGACGCCACGTGAACGCCCCGGACCGGTCTCCTGTGACTGTTTTCCGGACCCGCCGCGGGGCGGGGCTCTGGGGCTAGGCCTTATCTGTACAGTGGAAACACCGTGGGCCTCCAATACTCAGTCACTCGCTTTCGGCTTTCTGAGGCTCAGGGCCCATCCACAGCCAAACAGGCCCAGCAGGGCCGTCGCTGGTGTCCGCGCAGGCTCGAGGCACAGGTGGACGCCGCGCGGCGGCAGCAGGAGGCGCGGGCGGTGTCTGCGTCGCCGAGGCCCGCTCCCGCCTGGGCCTCCTCCGGCTCAGGGGCCGTGTCTCTGTCCGGCGGAGTGAGCGTGCCCCCGCCTGTACGACGCTGCGAGCGCACGGCTGGCGCCCGAGCCCGCCCCAGGGCCCAGGCGGTGCCGCCCATGACGCGGCCAGGCCCGCAGACGGGCGGGGCTCTGCCGCAGGGCGCGTGGAGGCCCCCCAGGCGGTGCCGCCGCGGCGTCCGAGCCTCTCTCGGAACTGTCAGGCCTGAAAACGGCCTCTCTGTGAGGCCGCAGGGAGGTTTTCTCTCTCCCCACACGAAATCACAGACAACAGCCTTGAAATTAAAACAACAAAACACTCCAGTCGCTCTTGATGTCGTTAAATACAAGAGAAATATTTGAGTGTTTCTCCTTTCGCCAACATTTTTTACGTATCTGTGGAAGCATCGAGGGAAAACTATATCCTGTGAAGGAGAAAAATGAGGGCTGAGAGTTTTAATTGACGTTCTCGTACTAAGCACCTCCCTGCGTGCACTCTCCCCATGGACAGACACAGGGGACAGACACAGCGACAGACGCAGGGGACAGACGCGGCGACAGACGCAGGGGACAGACGCGGCGCCTTCGAGCGGGCGGTCCTGAGCTTGGCGACGCCCTGGCCTTCCTACCGCCGCCCGTGAGCGGGACAGCGGGGCTCCCCTGGAGGCCCCCCTTGAGGCCACAGACGCGAGGCTGGTGAAAGCAGCTCTTGGCCCCCTGGGGAGGACGCGGGGGCAGCGAGCACCCCACCGTCCAGGCAAGCTGTGCTCCCATCCGCCCCAGGCGTGGCCCCTGAGAGGGCGGGAGGGACAGGGCCGCTCCATGGACGCCCCGAGCGACCCCGCTGGGAGCAGAACCTGCCGTGTGGCCGGGCCCGCGGCCTGGGCAGAACAATCCAGCCTTTGCCACGAGAGTGCCGACCGCAGGCGGCCTCTCAGAGGGGACGGCTCGTGGCTGGGACGGCCACGCACTGGGCACAGCGGGCCGCCCACTCGGAGGCAGGAGCAGGGTGGACAGAGCCTCAGAAAAAGGCTTGGCGGCCCAACGAGGAGTGCGAACAACCAGGCCTGGCGTCAGCCGTGGGCGTGAGGACACCAGGCCCTGTCCCCTCCCTCCTGGGCTTGGCCTCGGCGCCACAGAGCAGGCAGGCGATGCCAGCCCCGACTCAGCCCCCACGCAGGCCCAGAGGCGCACACCCCACGCAGCGGAAGTGCCCTCGGCCTGCAGGCGAGCCAGACGGTGAGAGCAGGCCCAGGCCTGCCTGGGACGGCAGCCTCGCACGAGCAGGGTCTGGTCAGCCTGTCCCTGCCTTGCCCCTGCCCACAGCGCACAGCGAAGTGGACAGAGCCGCTGCGGCGAGCCCAGCGCAGAGATGCCAGCCCAGGCTGCCCGCAGCCCCCGCGGCGAGGACCCGCTCCGGCCAGCACCCAGGGAACCGGAAGGCTGCCCACGCAGCTGAGAGGCGGGGAGGGGAGACCAGCGGGGACAGGGCGAGGGACTTGGTGCCCCCGAGGCCTGTCCCGCTCAGACGTCCAGGATGTCTGACCTTATCTCTGGCCTGGAAACAAACGGACCTTTAGGCCGGCCCCTGCAGGGCTGCCCAGCGAGCGGAAGGGGGCGGCTACAGGGAAGCGTCTGCGGGGTCCGGGGCGGGTGCGGGCACAGCTCCGCACTGGCCCCCTCGGCGCCGGGTG
>PVIJ01017682.1:0-28694 GCA_004024925.1 Scalopus aquaticus | reverse complement strand
GATGAATTTTTAAGATTTTTTCTTTTAGTGGTTCCTGCTGAGATGGTAGTTGTAGGTTTAGTTTAGGAGGTCTTCTGTAGTCTTGCCCCTGAGGTCTTGGGGTGTTTGGGTGGCCCCACTGCTGGAATTTTGTCCCCTTTCAGGTGTCAGATGCTGCTGCCTTCAGGTTTATTTCTGTCTCTGTCACTGCTTGTATTCTCGCTATAGATCTTCCTGTTCTTTCTCTCCCACTATTTCCTACAGGGTTTACTAGAGGCTATCACCGTTTTTAGGGTCGGGTCTGGCGGGGAGGAGGAAAGTGACACATTCTTACATCAGAAAATAATCTGGGTAAATTGAAAAATTATGACTTTTTGAATCCTTAGACAAAGACTGGCACAAGGCGAACAACTAATTTGAAATTAGAAAGAAAAGTGGCTGCAAGGAGAATATGACCTAAAATGTTCTAATCTTGGGAGGATATCAGAGGATGTCATTTAAGTTTGCCATAAGAGTCAGCAATTGTTAAGCAAATTGTTAAAGGATACATGTATACTCATGTGGAACATGAAAACCTTGGGGACAGCAGATAGAGTTTTGCATTCGCTGTCAAACTCCCCCCACCCACCTTGAAACTCAACAGGCAGTGAGAAGGAGAATTAGGGAGAATACTAAACAGTTTTCCTCTTGATGCTGAGTAGGAGAGAGGAACAACAGCCACTGTTGAAATCCCATCCTTTCCCACTTACACAGATATGTGTATGTACCTCAAAAGAATTGGGCTGAGTTAAAAATGTCAGACAAAAAATGGCTCACACTGTGTAGTTTCATATGTGTAAAATGTGAGAAAATGCAAATAATTTATATAAAAGTAGATCAGTGATTGCCTGAGGCTGAGAGGAGGGATAGGAGGGAACAGCTACAAAAGTGCATAAGGACACTTTTGGAAGTGATGGATATGTTTATTATACTGATTACAGTGATAGTTTCATGGGTGTATACATATGAAGAACTATTCACTGTAAATATATGTAGTTTTTTGAATATCAGTTATATCTCAATATATTTTTAAGTCTACTTTAAAAAATACAGGTGAAAGTATTAGTAATATCCCTAGGGAGTATTTATACTTAATAACTATACCATCTATAGTTCAAGAAATGTACCCTGGAAGCTGGGAACACCTAGCATGGCATCTGCAGGTCTAAAATATTGCCATCACTGTAAGTTTTCTTTGAGTTCTTAAAAAAAAAAAAAAAAAGAGCAAGACTGGGGAAGTGGCACCATTTCTAGGATCCAGGGCAGATAGGACCAGCTTTTAATTATCAGTAATTTAACACTAAAATTTGAAAGCAGATCATCTCTTTTGAAATAGTTTGGGGACTGTAAGCTTTCTAAATCCTCATTTGTCATCACTTTATGATGAAAAGTTTGGCAAGATATTATAGAATGAGAGCAAAAAGAATCTCCAAGGCCAGGCTTCAGGATGTGGGATATAAACTCCTTCCTAACCATCAATTATAATCTGATCACTTACTTGAACTCCAGAATCCAAAGGAAATTTCTTTCCAGGTCCCTCTGAACGTGGCCTCAATGTGTGAAGGTGATTCCGCAGGCTTCTACACCAATCATTACCAAACACACTTCAGGCAATGTGGGTACTCAGTCCACCAGAGCTTTGGGTGTTGCCTGCCAGATGAATTTTTTTCCCCTGTCAATCTGAAATTTATCTCCCTTCACAGAGAAAAGAGCAAGGTGCCTGTTTTACATGTTATAAAATTTCAAATCAATTCTCAGGTGTACCTTGCCTCACCCAAAAAGATTCCTTGTTATATTTACAATAGACATGCTCCAACATGACATGATTTTGCCTGAGATAACATCAGAACTAAGATGTGTTTCTTTATACACTTACCTCTGGGGCTTCCCTTGACATCATAGGAATCCTGGGAAGAACTTAATGGAATTCTTGTAAGTTATCCTTGAAAACGTGACTTAGAGTCTCCTCTTACTCTCCAGCTCCTCTGCTTCCCCACACCAGTTCTGGTTTCTTCCTGAAAACCAAGTTATATTTCACTTAAGGGCACAGGACAAGCACTTGGGAATAATAACTTGGAAAATATGATTTGTTTATTTGTATTTTAGTTAACAATTTCCCTCTTTATGGCATATGATCAATCAAATTGTTCTCTATCATTTCTTATTTGGAGAATTTACTAAGGTTTTAATTCCTTGATATCATACAATCAGAATTGGATTCATTACTCATTAGATTTTAAGTGTAAACATGGTAAATTCTGGACAGAGTTCACTTGTTATTAATGTTGTATAGATGATGGAGTTGACAAGTTTTTAGCTAGACTATTTGAAGTGGCCATTGCTATAGCATAGTTGAAAAATTGTTCTAAGCTCCAATGCATACAACTGTCATGATATTCTCATTTTACAAACACTCCACAATGTCTTTGAAAGAATAAAAGCAATATCCAACAAATTCCCAGTGCCTCCATTTGCCATGGTATCTAATATCACCAGCCAACAGTAGACCCAAGATTCAAATCCAAGATCTTTGTGAATTTTAATTTTGTGTTCTTTCCACAATATGTGACATACTCTTTTTATTAAAAAAAATCATTCTTAAAAGTCTTTTTCCATAAATTCTGTATTTTTTCCACATGAAATACATGCCTTTCATCTTCTGTTTACTAATAATTGGTAAATAATAATGAATAACACATGCACACCACGCATCACATCTTCCCACTTAGTATGCACAACTTTTGTGTATGGTTTCCTTTTAAATCAACACTTGGGATTATTTACTGAGAAGGGGAATCCAACCTTCATTTTGATGAATCAGCTCAGTACCAAAAAAAGACATCCTATTAAACATATTATAAACACACACTTGCACTTGCAAAAGTATTGCCGCAAAACTATAGAAAAAGTCACTCACAGTAAACAACACCAATAGATATAAGGATAAATACAGGTCTATACAGAATAAGAGGAAAGTATAGATTACCTTAGAATTGGTTTTGGAATATTACCATGTGATCAGGAACAAACCATTTAATCTTTGAGAGTCTGCTTCCTTATTTCTGCAATAGGAGTATGGACACCTACAGTCAAACCTGTATGCATGAAAAGTACACAACTCAGGTTCTTCTCCAGATTTACTAAACTGGAATCATCCAAAGTGGAGATGAAGGAAAGTCATATTTTTTCAGGAAACAAGATTTGGTAAGATAATGGATAAAGACACAGCAACATTTCCCAGTGATAGGAAAATGTGAGAGTGCAGGAAGGTAATTGCACAAAGTGTTACCCACTAACCCAGTTAAAGTAACAGGATTCCATTGTGTGTATATACACATTTCCTTCCTTCATTCATTTCATGATTGCTTGGATTTTTTCTCTTATCTTGGTTATTGTGAACACTGCTCAGTGAATATGGGAGTGCAGATATCTCTTGAGATCTTTATTTCAATTATTTTAGAGATAGACCCAGAAATGGGATTTCTGGGCCTGTGATAGTTCTATTTTTAATATTTTTGAAAGCTATCCATACTACTTTCTACAGCTGCTGAAACATTACTAGCTATTAAAAAGTTACAAAGTAAAATGACAGTGAGATTTCACCTGATTTGGGAGGGGTTCTTCCTTTGTGGAATTGTTAACTATAGTTAAGTGAATTATTTCTAGGGTTGGCATCTAAGGATTTTTCTATATGTGGTTTGTCTAAGTAGATGTGAAAGGTGATGTTTTTACAATAGCCCTCTCTCTCCATATCCCCACCTCCTGTCTGCTTCCAGACATTCTACTTTTCTATAGCTTGTTTAAGGACTATGTCAATCATTTCTACCCCACCTCCAGCTTCTGAAGTCTTCTATGCCTTCAGCTCCTTCCCAAATGTTCTACTCTTACCCTCCCTCAAGCCCGATGTGCCCTTCTCCAAATCAAAAGTCCACCTGTAACAGGGTAGTCCCCAGGGAAAGGGGATGTTCCAGGTTCCCTGCCTTGCCCAAGGGAGGGTAGAGCTGACCAGGGAGGAGAAGCTGGAGAGGACACTGGAGAAGGAAGGAAGCAGGAGGGAGAGCTAGAAGGAGACCTGGAGGAGGCACATAGAGCAGAGAGACATGTGAAGAAGCTGCACTTGCTTCTTGGTCTTGGACTGGCGAGACAGATGTGCGTGAAAAGACCTGTGGGGAGGTCAACAATGACTGCATTGTTCTTGATTTTGATTGCAGACTGCTTTTTCTTGCAGACTGCTCTGGCCATTTCTATCCCTTTTCTATAGGTCCCTGCCAGGAGGTGCCCTAGTCTTGTGTCAGGCTTTCGGCCTCAGTGGCCCTGCTTTGTGCCAGTCCTGTTGGCTGGACATTTACTCACAAGGGGATGGGTAACTCTGGGTGCTTGATTTAGAAATTTGATTCTTTGTCTTTTCTTTGTTGTACACTAACTGTATTGAAGTTCCTTTCCATTAAAAGTCTTGTGCACTACAGTATGTTTTGTCTTGATGGGGCAGATGTCAGAACCTATTTAGAATGGGCAGGTTCAGGGGGTCTGGGGTGCCCCTTGGATGAGAATCCTGCTGGTGAAGAGTCTCAGCTCCTTTAACGTGCTATGGGTAGATGTATTTATCTTATCATCCATTCACTAAGATTAAACTCCTGGGACTCAAGGTGCCTGGCAAGAATATACCCACTGGCCAACAAGGCCGGGGAAAAATTCTTCCTCTTTCAGTTGCATCACACTGAAAAGTTTCCTGCTTCCCCCACCTATTCACTGGCCCTTCACCAATGTGAAAACCTTTCCATCTTGAATCCAGAGAATCTTTCACCCACTAGAAAATTAAAAAGGAAGAGTAATTGAAGACAGATGTTACATACTTTGCTAGAAGCATAACCTGATAGGCAGCATGAATGTCTTGCACTCGAGAAAGAAAATTCAGTTGTTCTTTCAATCATTAGGTATTTACTATGCATCTTCCAATATCCTGGGGATAATATACTGAGGAAAATCAGGCCAGGCCTACTCTGCAGCTCATGGGAAAGGTGAATTTATGAGAGGAGAAAGCAAGGAAGTGGGTACAGGACAAAGGCAGCACCACCTGCAAAGGCCCCAAAGTGGAAGACACACAGGACATGTCTGGGAAGTGAGTGGAGTAAGATTGTGTGTCCTTGTGTCAAACATCTCAAACCCTAAGAAGTTAGAATTTCCCGTATAGCTGTAGAACGGGGCAGTGGGGTCTGCAAGTAAGAAGTCACCTTAGGTCTCTATGTCCAGTGATTCCAAGACTGGCTCTGTGGTCGTGGAACCAAGCTTGCTTGCTTCAGTTTGATTCTTGATATTGGAGACTGAAAACTCTTCAGCATCAAAATCAGTTGCAGAATTCTGGATGGGGCCGGACGGGAACTGAGTGTCAGCCCGGTGTTTGTGTCAGACAAAAGACCGTGACTGACAGTGTCCGTGCAGGCAGATGGCTTGACAAGATGTTTTCTAAATCAGTGAATGTGTATATGGTTTGGTTCTGCTTACCTGTCATGCTCCGTGAAGGAAGCTTACTATGCTGTGCACTGAGATGCTTCACTCGGCTGCAGGTGAGGGTGAAACCCGCCTCCTGTCTGACCAGGCGGCAGCGGGGTCCCCACACCACTGTCACTCCAACAGTCTTTCCAAAGCAACTTCCCGTCTCTTCACAGACACTCGTCCGAGGCCGCAGGTGGATAGCGGGGTGGTGCACAAACTGTGTGGCTTATTTATTGGTCATTTATGTCTGGAGGATTCTGCATGGGCCAGGCAAAAATTAACTGATGGGAAGGGGGATGTGGCGCAGCTTCTAGAGGGAGACGAGTCTGAATTCAAGACCCAAACAAGCCGTGGGTCTGGGAGTCACCAGTGACCCTCTGGGAGAGGAAGTTTGCAGCAGGAAGATTAGCCAAGAGCAGTTTTTCAGGCAGAAACTGCAAGTCGCTGGGGCAAGGCCAGCCAGAGGCACACAGAGCCAGGTTCTTCATGGAGCACCAGGAGACACCTTTCTGGCAGCGCCTCAAAGGGGGTTTCCCTCCCCATGGAAAACTCCAGTTCCCTGGTGCGGATTTGTGTGCTCCAGCGCCCTCTCTGCATCACCAGCATTTCATGGTCAAGACCTCACTATTGGAGCTTCCTTCCTTGGCCAAAGGCCTCCAGCCCACCTGTCCTGGTTGCAGCATCAGTGCCTTTGAGGTTGAACAAAGCCAAGGCAGTCTCTCACTCACGGCTCCATGATGGAGGAACACTTGGCAGTGGCCACTGAGGGGAAGGGCCACTTGGGTGGGGGCAGCAAAGATGGAGGATCCCGCGCTCTGGCCTCACGGTGGCGGCAGGGTCCTGGGGTGAGTTCTGCACCCCTCCAGTTCAGTGAGAACAGCAAGCATCCATCTCCACCTGAATTAAACTCCCCATCCCCCCCCTTTTTTTTTAGATATAATTGCATCACCCACGCTATTGTGCCAGCTTCCTCATTCTCATCCAAACCCCATGCTGGCCCAAGAGCGATTTTCACCACCACACATACCCCCACTTGTACCTTCCCATTTCCCTGCAGACTCCAGGCTCCAGCCCCAACACAACAAGCCCTGAACACACCACACCTGTTCATAGTCTCCCCCAGGCCACACTGTCCCATCTGCCTGGGGCACCTCTGCCCTCCTGCCCGTCACCTGCTCCCTTCAACACAGTCTATTAAAAACATTCTTCATCCTTTAAGCTCTGATTTTGTCCCAAATAACCCTGAAATACTCAGGTCCCCACCCTTGGACTCACAAGAAAGGAGACACACCCCACATCCATAGGCACTTTCAAGGAGGTAAATGGGGGCACATGTTGAAACTCTGGACATTTTGGCTGAGGGTTTAGGAAAAGCTGGAGGCCACAGCGCATCCCCCCTGCAGGGGGTGTGGTCCGTCAGGGCCCACCCCCAGCACAGTAAAGCCGCAGCAGCAAAGAAATACAAGGAGGATTCTGACCCAAACTCTGGGGGCACGTGAGCAGGCTGCCAAGGAAGAAGGTGTCCGTGGAACAAGCCTGTCACTGTGGCAGTTGTTGGAGTTTGCTGGGCTGCTCTTCCATAAGCCTTGCGGATGGCTGGGTGAGCAGAGCAGTGGGGGCTGAGGTAGGGGGACAAACACCATCGTGAGAATGGGGAGATGGGAGAGGTGAGCTGTTCACAGGGACTGACATTTGGGGTGCTGACCTCAGAAGACAAGGTCATCCTGTCCCCAGGATCCCAAGCAGAACTGAGGGCAGAGCCTAAAACCCAAAGGAGACACAGCCGTGGAGGCCAGAAGGAAGGGACCTGGTCTTGCATTTCCTGTGAACTGTTCTTGGGATAAGGAGGACACAGGGAGCATGACCCAAAAAGCAACTTTCTCAGGCAGCTGACTTCAGCAGCTTGCTCAGTGGGATGTAGTTCTTCCTCTGACCTAGACTAAAACTCAGGCAATTTCCTAGTTACAGCGAAGCCACAGAGATCCCTGTTGCCACTTTGACTCTGAAAACAATCTTGATTGAGGTGTCATTCAGAAATCACAGTTCCCAGCAGCATACGCCATGTTTTTCAACCTCCTATCCCCACGCAAATGTAGGGCCACCTGCATGGCCTGCCTGCCTTGGGGAGAGCGGCTCCTGCCTGGCTGTCTTGCTCTCACTCACCTCAAACTCTCCTCCCTGGGGTCATGGTGTAGAGTTGGTAGACATCTCATTGACCGGAAGCTGCTAAGACAGCTGCCTCATGGGCCTGAGTGAGTTGTAGGCTGACTTCCCCAAGGGGGGCTCTCCTGCGGTCCTTAGGAGTCCCTCAGTGGAGGGAAGCTCCTCAGCCCACCCTTGCCTCAGCCTTGTCTCCCTGATCCATCTGTCCACAGTCTGCATGAAGCTGGTAGTTCAATTTCTGGTTCTGTCGGCTGAGGCCCCAAGTCCCCTCTGGGTAGCCCCCTGAACACGCTGTAAGATGCCCACCTTTTTCATGTGTGTAGCCCTCACCTGATACACACACACATGCCAGAAAAACATCTACAGCCCCAGAGTTCTGGCCAATCCCACACCAACACCCCTGGCCACCTCCACCATCCAAGCAGCGAGTCCGCCTCAGGTCCTGCCCTGAGGCAGACCCTCATTCTTGGGACCCCAACTCAGGGGGATGCTTGCCAAGCTTTCCTTCCAAGGCCCCTCTACTGGAAACTATCTTGGCACAAGGCACAGCAACCCTGCACCTTTTCCCCTTCTTGCTGGGAAAATACAGTGAAGATTTATCCAAAGAATTACAAAATCCTTGTATATCCTCCTCATGGAGCCTGTAGAATTGCCATCCAGCTCTTAGTATTTTCTTTGCAGATCTGCCCCTCATTTTGCAATTTTTATGAGTATTGTGTTCTTGCTGTCTCCATAGAAACTTCCATTTTATGGGCTGTTATACTTCTACTATACTTTCTCTTATGCTCAAACCACCCCCCTTCCCTCGAAATGCTGCCAGCTCCCCCCAACTGCACATCATTACTGATCCTCGGAGCTGTTCGGCTAAGAGGAAACACCGCGTGCAGGTCGACCTGCTCTGAACTGCGGCGTCTGCCCTGGAGCCTCTGTTTGCCACTGTGAAGCACGGCACCTGCGCAGGTGTCTGTTCCTGCCTAGCCAGAACCCCACTGAAGAGCATGACCACACACTGCTGTCAGGGGGATTTCCTGGGCAAACGAGGCCTCATCCTTGCTGGCCCTCACCTGCCTAAAATGTTCAACCATTCTGCATGCAACTCCCTGCTGGATGTCACGAACCAAGTCCTCTCAGGAGGAAATCAGTAATGTTCGGTGATGCTAGCATCAAGGTGCATATGAAGCCTCAGCTGCTGGTCAGGACACCCTGGGATGAGAGTGGCTGACCCTGTGTCTCAGGCCTATCTGCCCCATTGGGTCTGTGTTTTGCACCATCCTTTCTGCTTCACCTGGTTTTACTACAGTCCCTCCCGGGCACCACCGTAAACAGCTATTCTGCTATCTCTGCACAGCCTGTCCACCTCAGCAGCTTCCTTCCCACTGGTGAGAGGTGTCCAACTTGTCGTAAGCTGGGGCGCAAGTAGCAAGGCTCTGGGCAAAGCAGACGGAAGCCTGGGGGCTCTGCCACATGTCAGAGGCTGGGCTTGCCATAGACGGCAAAATATCTCTCTGTTGTGTGGTCTTTTTTGTTCCCTTCCTGGGGCTCTGCTGAGCTCCAGATTGCTAGGTTGCCTGGCTAGCTAACAGCTGGGTCTCGCGTGCATTTGAATCCAGGTGTGCTGGCTGAGGATAAGGTAAAATGCTCAGGGCTTGGAGATCAGCCTGCGGCATTTGAGGATGCGGCAAGGGGAGGGACGTGGCAGCAGAAACCTGAGGTCCAAGTGGGTCCTTCAGGTGGGCAAATGGGAGGACAGGCTCTTCCTGCACTGTGAGGTGGGCACAGTCCACATTGAGGGGACACTCAGGTACAGAGTCACTTAGTAACCTGCCCACAGTCTGCTATTCAGTGAGACATGAGAGCCTCTGGGTCCCTGGGACTAAAGGTCCTGCCTGGACCCAGGGTGCCCTGTGTGCTTTTCAGGACTGTTCATTCATCATGGTGCAGGGAAGAAGGAATGTGGCCAGAAGTTATAGGTTCTGGTTCTGTCCTGTTACTGATGATACCGGTAGCTCCTAGTTTGTAGTAAATCTTCCTGGGTCTCAGTTTCCTATACTATTATAAAAAAGGAAAATGCACCTGGGCACCTGGGTGGGTTGGAGTAGGCGCACATGCCAATGGGGCTCAGAGTTTTCTCAGCAACTAATGGCACTTAGGGCTGTTTAATCATTAAAGGAAAGGAATAGAGCCAGGAGCGCCTCAAAGTCCAGCCGGTGGTGACTGACTCTAACAAGATGAGAGTGGAGCTGGCAGAAATGGGGCCGGGAGCTTCGGGAGACGGGGCCAGAACTGCGTCCGCTCCACACCCAGCCCTGGACCCTGGAGCCAGCCTGCACGCCTACGACATCGCGGTCCTGGTCATCTACTTTGTCTTCGTCATCGCTGTGGGGATCTGGGTGAGTAAGCCTGGCGGTTGGGGCCCAGCAGGGGAGGCAAAAGAAGCTCTTATCTCAGGCTGGTCTCGGAGCTGGGGGCAGGGGCGGGCCGTCTGCGAGCACAATGAATGTGGATCAAGAAGTACAGGGCCCGAGGTGGAAGGGCCTTCGGGAATCGTCCTCTCTCTCCAACGTGCACCTGGCTCTCCCTGTAAGACCAGTGGGAGGGAAGCTGCAGAGGTGGACAGGCTGTGCAGAGATAGTCTCCCTTATAAGACAGACTAGGCTCTGAGAGGGGTGTGACTTGCCTGAGGTCACACAGGAAGCCTGAGCTGAGCCCATCTCTATTCATCTGCTACCTTTGGCCCCAACCACCCCTGGCTTCCCCAGCCTCATTTCTGCCCTCGTCCCCATGCCAAGATCCCCAACTCTGTGAGTGCTTGACTCCTGGCCCAACACACCCTCCACTCGTTAGCGTCTGCGCAAGGAGCAGTGCTTCCCAAAGGATCTGGGGCTTGTGTGCTCACAGGGAGAGCCAGGTGCACACTGAGGCCCTTTGCTCTCCCTCGTTCTCTGAGTCTCCTAGACAGAGGCCTGCCACCAAGTCAGGGAGCCCTGACTCCAGACTCCAGGTCCGCCAGCCAGAGCAGAGTGGCCCTGGGGAGTATGCGAAGCCTCTCTGAGCCTGTTTTCTCACGTGGACGGGGAGGTGACAAGATGACACCAAACAGAGGTCACGGCCATTGAAGGACAAGATGCATTCTGGCATCTGGCCCAGGGCCCAGTGCTTGGCACACAGCCAGCAGCAGTTACTGGCTGCTGTTATCACCACAGAGTTCTAGGGAAATGCCAGCACCTTTAGACTCCACTGTGGGGCAGATGATGGTTTGAGGCCCAATAGTCACGCCCCAGGCCATGCATGGAGGAGCCTCTCTGGCCTCAGTTTCCTCACCTGTAAAGTGTGGTGAACAGTCCTTCTTACCAGACCTAGTGTGAGGAGGGAGTGGGCAAAGGGAGCCTGGGAGGCAGCTGGGGAGGTACCATCTCCTCAGCAGCTTTGCAGAGGCTGCTCCCCTGCTTTGGGCCTTGGCTCCTCTGTGGGGACTAGAGGTAACCCCAGAAACCAAGCAAATACTTCACCAGCACCAGGCCCAGCACACACTGATGTTCCTGCTGACCAGACAAGTTAGTTCCCATGGGGAAAGAGGAACATCTACAAGTTCCCCCTTCCCTTCCTCCCCAGCAGGTCCTGTCTCCAGACCTGATCAGACCTACTGGCCTCGTGTCTTAATAAGGGCATCAGGTTGTTGCTTCCCACCCCAGCACCCTGTACCCCCCAGCCCCTGCATTGTCAGAGAAATCGCTTTCACCCCCACTCCCTTTCATTCTGCAGGTCAGTTCCCCAAACAGGCTGCTAACTGACCACCTGCCTGGGCAGGACTGAGGCTTGTTCCAGAGTTCTAGATGATTCTGAGCAGTGTGAGACACCCCCAAACAGAGACCTACCTCTGTAGAGGCCCAAAGCCCCACCCACCCTCAAAATGGCAGCTTTCAGTCCTCCAGCCCAGTGTGGGGGTCCTGCTGGCAAGTGGGGACAGGGCAGCCTCCCCTCCACCACTATTGCCTGAGATGGAGATGCCACATCACTTCCTAGAGCAAAGTTGGGGCAGAGAGGAGGATAGGGGACAACAGTGCACCCACACTGTTCTGTGCCATTCATGGAGGAGGCTCTTCCTCCTTCAGCTCCTTGGGTCTTCATGCCAGACCCAGGAGAGGAGCCGGCAGGCTCGGAGAAAGTGAGCCTCCCAAAGAAGATGCTTCGCTTAGAGACAGGGAAACTCCTGATCTCACCTCCCCATCCCTGCAACAAGGCCTGTGCCAAGTGGCGGGAATCTGGGTTAGGCCACAAGCTACAGAGGCCCAGGCAGGCCTCAGCTTTCACCGCTTCCTTTCCAGTCATCCATTCGCGCAAGCAGGGGCACCATTGGCGGCTATTTCCTGGCAGGGAAGTCGATGAGCTGGTGGCCGGTGAGTTGACCTTCCTCCTTCCTCTCCTCCTGATGTCTCTTCTTGCATCTGAACCAAGACAACAGCACCCCAAGTGGGCTCCTTGTTTCCAGCTGAAATGCACCCCACGACCTGAGAGATCTTGCTAATCAGACAAGCCTCCACTAGGCACCTCCTGAGTGTGGGCGCTGGTCTGGACGATGGACTGACAGAGAAAATCTAGAATGTTCCTGTCCTAGAGGAGCTCAGAGCTGAGCTGAGCAGACAGACTCATCAGCAACAAGGTCAAGGCTGCGCCCCAGAGAGCAGGGGCTTGTGAGCCCCTTCAGGAAGCTTCCCACCTCCAGACAGCAGAGGGGGCTAGAGAAGGGGACCCAGAAGCTTAAGATTGCAGAGCAGTGAGATGAAGGGGAATCATAGAGGAAAATGCCCCACCATCGTAGGAGCTGACACTGAGAACCTCTGTGAACCTCAATCTCTCCCATCTGGTCACCCCACATTTCTCCTGGTCCTCCATACCGACTTCCCTCTTCCTGTAGCAGGAGGAAGGGAGGTAAACCTTTGCGAGGACCAACTCTGGGGCCATGATGAGGACTGGGAGAGTTAACACATTTAGAACACATCTGGCCCTTGCGATGCTGTGTAAGTGCTAACTGCCGTGATGGTGGTCACGCCCCTCTAACTGCCTCAGAGTAGCAGGCTGGCCTTCTGGGGCAAAATTAACTGAGCTCCAAGGCTGGCCAGGTCTGTGCTCAGCCCCTGAGCTCCTCCCTCTGCTTGGCCTCGTCTTGGGCCGGCGGGGATGGGGGAGGGTGGGCCTTCTCACTCCTCTGTGGGTCCCGACACGAGTGACCCAGCACAGAGCATGGGCCCTGCTCTGGGGCTTCCCTCCCCCTCACATTGCCGCTCACTCACTGGAGGGCCTATGGCCAAAAGTTTCTTTTTTTAAAAAAAAAATATTTATTTAGCCATACAAGAGCTGGGGTGTAGGCTAGAGGTGTGGAGGTGGTAAGAGGATTCACCAGAGACAAAGTGGGGAGCAGAACAGGTGGATCGACTGAAGTACACTGCTGAGGGGAGCAGCGGGCGAAGCAGGAGAGGTCTGCCGCGCCATGTGGGAAGCTCCCTGGCCGGGGATTGAACTCGTGCTGCAGTAGCTGCAGATAGCTTCATAATGCTGAGACTTAACCCCTTGTGCCACCAGGGAGGCCCATGTTTCATTTTTCTTAACCTTAATTCCTTCCTCTGTAAAGAGAAAAGATTAAACCCATCCCTTCAAATATCTGTGTATTAGTGCATTTAAATGCCTAGCACAGGGCCTGGCACAGAGTAGGTTTCTAATAAATACCAGTTATATCCCTCTTTGTGCTCCCCTTCCTCTCCTCTTCCTGTTCTCAGATTTCCTGAGTCCAGATCCTGTTCTCTTTATCTTATTCCTAAGCTCATGGTCCTGCCCCCAGACTCATCAGTTTGAAACTCTGACCTTTGACCCCACTGGCCTTGCAGATTGGAGCATCTCTGATGTCCAGCAATGTGGGCAGTGGCTTGTTCATGGGCCTGGCTGGGACAGGAGCTGCCGGAGGCCTCGCTGTGGGTGGCTTCGAGTGGAACGTAAGCTGGGGATCTAACCCTCATCCCCTTTCCTGGCCTTAGAGTTGAGCGGATCCTCACAGGTGCTTAGGGAGGTTTTGTAATAATTGGAGATTCCATTTTACAGATGAGGAAGCCAAGGCCTGGGGGAGGCAGGGGAATTCATCACTGGTCCCCAGGTCCCAGGCCCCTCACCTCCCTGCTCAGGACTCTCCCACAGCCCAGCCTCTGTGGGGAGGGGGCTTACCCTCTATCTACATCAGAGACGTGCTCTCTTCTTGTCCCGTTCCCCCAGGCAACCTGGCTGCTTCTCGCTCTTGGCTGGATCTTTGTCCCCGTTTACATCGCAGCCGGTGTGGTCACAATGCCACAGTACCTGAAGAAGAGATTCGGAGGCCAGAGGATCCAGGTGTACATGTCTGTCCTGTCTCTCATCCTCTATATCTTCACCAAGATTTCAGTGAGTTCCACTCCAATATAGCTATCTTACATGGCTTCTTGTGGATGGGTGGATGGATGGGAGAGTGGGTGAGTGGGTGGGTGGGTGGGTGGGTGGGTAGAAGGAAGGAAGGAAGGATGGATGGATGGATGGATGGATGGATGGATGGGTGGGTGGATGGATGGATGGCAGGAGAAAGGAAGGATGAATCCTCATACCTTCAACACATGCTCCCCCTTAGCAGTGGAGTAATCAGAGATGAATAGTGTTTGTTGAATGAATGATAGTCCCTCCATTCAAAAAACACATAATCTGGAGTTTATTCATTGTTTTTCCATCAGCTGATTCTTACTCAGCACCATGACTAAATTGCCTGGATGTTATGGCTACAGAGGCCCTTACACTTCCTTTATTGGCCTAAACTTGACATGGGTCAAATGACTTGTCCATGTCCACAAGGAAGGCTAGTTCTGGGACTAGAACTACAGTTTGGGTCCTCATGCCCGTCAGGTCTTCTTCCACTGCCATCCTGTAGCCCCCTTGATGGGCTCCCCAGCTGTGGAACCATCACATGTTGCACTGCAGGAACTAACAGTTACTAAGTCAAGGGTTGGAAAAAACTGTACATGCCTAAAAGCAACAGTAAGTCTGTTTAGACAAAGATGCCCCAAGTCCTCTAATAAATGCAAATGCCTAGATTCTCCAGGGCCTGTGGTTTTGCTCTGGACTCCTGCTCCATCAGCTTAGCCTGGGGCCTTCTGGCCCATGTGCCCAAGCGCTCTCAGGGACAATCAGGAACCCACCAGAACCTGTTCTGTCCTCCCATGTGGTCTCTTCTCCAACCCCAGCTCCCTGCTTCACTGCCTCATCTTTCACTTCACTCCCTCACGCTCCCTGAGGCCAGCAGCCTGTGCTCTCTGTGCTACCCAATAAGAGCCAACAGCGCCCAGCATTACTAAGCAGGAGGGAGACACTCCTTGGTGGCCGCGCCAGGGGCCTCAGCTGACCTGGCTCCTGGGTCCTGGCTCTCTGTAGACTGACATCTTCTCTGGAGCCCTCTTCATCCAGATGGCCCTGGGCTGGAACCTGTACCTCTCCACAGTGCTCCTGCTGGTGGTGACAGCCGTGTACACCATCGCAGGTAGGGCGAGGGGAGGTGACGTCGGGGTGCAGCCCCGGGAGCAGAGACTGAGGGACACAGAGAGGTGGACAGACACTGACTGCAGAGTCACATGGGACTGCAGGGCTGGACGAGAGAGCAGTTCAGAGATGGACAGAGAGAAAAGTGACCCTGAGAGAGAGGATGAAAAACAGAGATAAAAGAGAGGCAGGTGAGATGCAGGATCCAAGGACAAGTCAGCAAAGGGGAGACAGGAGGGCAGACACAGAAAGCCTCAGAGCTGGAGAGAGACAGGGAAGGAGAGACCCCAAGAGGCACAGAGCACGTAGGGGCAGGTGACGGCCGCTCTGACTGGAGCACTGTGGGTGTCTCCATACAAAGGCCTACTTGCCTGTCTCCTCCAGACACCGCACCCAGGCCTGGCACCCGGAGACTGGCCAGGGCAGTCAAGTCATGGCTAAATCAGCTGGAAAGAAGAGGAACTTAAATGGGCTTTGGGGTGGGAAACGTGGGCGCCTCCTGGTGGAGCTAGAGTGAGAGCTCAGCTAGGGACGTTAGCGAACAGCAAGCTGCTGCAGCTGACAGCCCGTCAGAGGCCTGCAGGATGGAAAGAACTGGACTGAGCGCCGTATGTGAGCAGCCCTGATCCTGCTGGGTGGAGTCCACCTGCTAAGTGGGTTCTGTGTCTTCTCTGGCCCTCCAGCGTGACCAACCACAGGGTGGGCACCCAGAGAGGTGCTCCCAGCTGGTGGGTGGGTGACTGATGAGCCCCCCCCCTTGCTCCGCAGGGGGCCTGACAGCCGTGATCTACACAGATGCTCTGCAGACGGTGATCATGGTGGGGGGCGCCCTGGTCCTCATGTTTCTGGGTAAGGAGGAGACTGGATTGTATCCCACCCTCACCCCTAAATTCCTTTGGGGTGATACCTCTATGATTTGGCTGGGACTTTCCAGAGCACAGAGCCATCTCTCCCTTCCAGGCTGGGCTTCTAAAGAGCACGATTCTGCCCACTTCAAGCCACCCTGAGCCCCATTCTCAAGTCTCATACCAGTCACAAGCCCAGGGGCCCCAAACAGGACTGGGAGGTACAAGGGGTGGCATGGGGGGATGTGACAGGCCCATGTTCCACTCATGGTGGTCTCTCCCTCAGGTTTCCAGGAGGTGGGCTGGTTCCCAGGCCTGGAGCAGCGGTACAAGCAGGCCATCCCTAACGTCACAGTCCCCAACACCACCTGTCACCTCCCCCGGCCCGACGCCTTCCACATGCTCCGGGACCCTGTGAGCGGGGACATCCCTTGGCCTGGTCTCATCTTTGGGCTTACGGTGCTGGCCACCTGGTGCTGGTGCACGGACCAGGTGATGCCCCAGAGGGCTTGCCCTGCCCACCACAAAGTGCCAGGCAGGGGTCCCCGTCTGAAAACTGGGTACCTGAAGGCACCAGGGGTGGGAGAGGACTCTTGTTGGGTACCGTGAGTTGAGCTGAGCGCCCCTCCCCCAACCGCCCCCAAACACACCACCTGCTGCACTTTCAGGTCATCGTGCAGAGGTCTCTCTCCGCCAAGAGTCTGTCCCACGCCAAGGGAGGCTCCGTGCTGGGGGGCTACCTGAAGCTCCTGCCCATGTTCTTCATCGTCATGCCGGGCATGATCAGCCGGGCCCTGTACCCAGGTAAGAGGGCCCTCGCTCGGGGCAGTTTGGGACTAGAGCAGGCACCAGCGCACCACGCCCATTAACAATCCGCAGTAGGAGTGTTGGGCGTGGTGGGCCAAACACTGAATGTTACAGTGAAGAAATTGTATCTGAATGCCATTTCTTATTTTTGAAAAACAGCACTTTTTTCATAAATGAAACAAAACAACACAAAGTCAAAACTCGGAATCACAGTAAAAGTCAGGACAGAATCCCCAGGGTGGCAGAGAAAGACAAAATGAAAGTGCAAGGTAAGGGGGAGGTATAAGTGACAAAGTGAGGAAGATTCTCTCGGTTTTAGTATCTTGACAGGAAATAACGTCACTCCGCAGTGCAGCCTGCTGAAAGCCTCGGGCCCTGTGCGTCCACTCCCTCTGCCCAAGGGAAGCTCTTACTTGAAATAGATATAGTTAAAATCATTGCCAGAGCGACTGGAAATCCCCAAAGATCAACATCACAATTTTATGATGCTGTTAATTTTCATTTTAGTTTTAATTTTAAAGAAAACATCCTGTTTGAAACAACTTAGATATTTCACTAGTTCCTTTAGTGAATTCAATGCTCAAGTGAAAGCCACTTTTAAATCTTGCTTCCTCTTTGCAAGGGAAGACCGAGGAAAGCATTCTAGGTGCTCCCCAGCATGGCTGCCTTTTATCAGGATACACGGTCTAAAACCCAAAGACTTTGTAGGGTAGAATATGGTGGAGAAGTTGACCAGAGACAGCTCTATCACGGTCCCCGGCAGCCACCTGCCCCTGGGCCCAGCAAGCTCTTCCCTAGGGGGTGGAAAGCAAATATGTGGCCAGCTGTGGAAAACAGGAGATGCTGGCGCCCCAACAGCCCTCATCTCTCCTGCAGATGAGGTGGCCTGTGTGGACCCTGACATCTGCCAACGAACCTGTGGGGCCCGCGTGGGCTGTTCCAACATCGCCTACCCCAAGCTGGTCATGACTCTCATGCCTGTTGGTGAGTCCCGTCTCCCTTCACGCCGGCCTCCCAGCCTCCTCTAGTCCTCACTGCCCAGGGGGCTGCATTAAGGATGGGCAGGGATAGGGAGAAGGAATCAAAACCTTCACCTGTGCACCCAGACCCCAACACACACACGCACACGCACACGCACACACACATTTCCACAAACATCTGTGAGGTTCCTGCTCTGTGCCCTGAGAGGAGTTTAAAGCGTATTTGTGAGGGAGAATTAGCAAGACCTGATGACTGGCTACATTTGGGGGACAAGATAGCTGGGACCAAACAGGGCTCCCAAGTCTGAGGTTTTGAGAAGGTGTGTTTACGATATGGCGATTGGACCCAGGAGGGAAGGCAGGCTTCTAGAGGGAAGTCAATGAGTTGGGAGTTATTTCTTCCCTCCAAAAGGATGAGAAATGATCAAAGAAATAGTGGAGAGGGGGTGGGGAGAGACCCAGCGTTGTCAGCAGCGGCAGGACGGCTGCTTGAAGGAGGTGGGTGGGAGGAGAGCAGAGGAAGGGGCTCTGGGAGGCTGGAGTGGAGGAGACACTGCTAACCCAGGGAGAAAGAGAAGGTCCTGGAGGAAGACGACAGCCTGGGTTCGGGACAACTCATGTCTTCCAGGTGGCTGCAGATACACGGATCTGGGGGCAAAGAGGACTGAGGTGGGCAGGGAGTCATCTCCCAGGCTGGCAGTCATATTTCTAGAAGCTTAGTCATTAGTTGTAGACCTCAGATATCAGTGGGTCCCACCCTCTATTACTGCAGATGGGAAATAGGCCCAGCGCAGGCTGGGAGCTCGTCCAAAGGTCACACAGACAGCTCCCTGCAGAACCAGGAAGCAAATCATGCAGCTTCTGCTTCCCAGGCTGGAGTGTTAGCTGGTTCCACAGTGTCCATGGACAAGGTACAGGACACTGGACACTCAATTAGTATTTCTTATTGACGTTTACATCCTAGTGACATATGCACTATATTGATTTGGGGTGGACAACGTCAGGATTCACTACTTGTGTATATTGTGAAAAGATCTACAGAAGCATCCATCTTCACATACAGTTATGAGTTTTCTTCCTTGTAATAAGGGCCTTTAAGATCTACTCTCTTAGCAACTGTCAAATGAACAATCTAGTATTATTAACCGTAGTTGCCGAGCTGTTCGTCACGTTCCCAAGATTTACACGCCTTATAACTAGAAGTCTGGACCTGCACCCTTTTCTCCCTCACCCCCACCGCTGACAACCACCAAGCTGTTCTCTGTATCTAGGAGCTGGAGGGCTTTCTGGTTTAGTTCTTTGGTTTGTTTTACGTTCCTCATAGAAGATCACAGGCTACTAGCTTTTCTCTGTCTTGCATTCTACTTAGCATAATGCCCTCAGTTCATCTCTGTGGGCTCAGAGCACAAGATTTCCTCCTTCTGATGACTGAACCACATTCCATTATATATATACACTCACATATCTATGTATGTATACACACATACACATTTTACTTATACATATGTATGTGTGTGTATATGTATGTGCGACCTTTTTTTTTTTAAGTGACAGTGAAGATTTTATTCAAGAATATTACAATTGTGGTCAAGACTAGTGCAATAGGGGAGAGAAACTGAACTAACTCCAAATATAGCAAAGATAGCTGGGATTTAGAGTTGACTGACAACAAGCAGAGTGAGAGGATCAGTGGATGGAAAATCACTGAGAAACTTAGATTGTAAACCAAGTAGGCATATTCATACTAAATTGACCTAACAGGAATTTTATTAAAAGCAGACCAAGGACTTAGATATCAAGGGTGGTGGGGGTAGGGGGGATTTTCAATAAGCTGGTTTAGCAGGATTCTTTGCTAAAATTGGGCTCACAGGACAAGCTCAAGGCCTAGTCAAGAAGAGGGCTCAGAAGAGCCTGATAAGTTTGGTCAAAGAGGGAATTTTATAGAAAAAAAAGGGAACTTTGTCATGATTTTGAGAAGAACTTGTATTCTATGTTGTTAGGTAAAGTATTTTATTTTTATTTATTTTTTTGAAAGGATGGAGTAAAATATTTATCATTATTATTATTATTATTATTATTATTATTATTATTTTGATTTCCAAAGCAACTGTTTTTTTTAATTGATATTTTTATTTATGTCTTTTACATTACTGTGTATTCCCTGTAGGTTTCCCACCACTAATTCACCCGTGACCCTTCACCACAGCCCCCTGTGCTCCCCTCTCCCCTGTTCTGAGCCCCAAACCTCCCCCATCTCTCACTGATTGTCACTCTTGTATTTGGTTCCCCTATATTCCTGTTATAAGTCAGACCATTTGATATTTTTCTTTTTCCTTTTGGCTTATTTTGCTGAGCACGATACCTTCTAGTTCCATCTACATTGCTGCGAATTGCATGTGTTTATTTTTTTGAATGCTGAATAGTATTCCAGTGTGTATATGTACCACATCTTCTTGATCTAGTCATCTATTTTTGGGCATCTGGGTTGTTTCCATACCTTCACTAATGTAAATAGTGCTGCAATAAACATACATGTATCCTTTTGGATTAGTGTTTTGTGTCCTTTGGGTAGATTCCCAAAAGTGGTATTACTGAGTTGTATGGCAGCTCCACTTTTGTCAGTCTGAGGAAACGCCATACAGCTTCCTATAGTGGTTGGACCAATTTGCATCCCCACCAGCAGTGTAGAAGAGTTCCTTTTTCTCCACATCCTCGCCAGCATTTGTTGTTGCCTGTTTTTTTAATGTGCACCATTCTCACTGGCATGAGGTGGTATCTCATTGTGGTTTTGATTTGCATTTCCCTGATTATAAGTGAAGTTGAACATTTTTTCATATACCTGTTGGCCATTTGCTTTTTTCTTTGGAGAGGTGTCTTTTTAGCTCATCTGCCCATTTTTTGACTGGATTGTTGACTTTGTTTTTGTTGAGTTGTGTGAGCTCCATGTAGATTTTTGTTATCAGTCCTTTATCAGTTTGTATTGTGTGCAAAGATTTTCTCCCAATTAGCAGGGTGTCCATTTGTTTTGATTATTATCTATTTTGCTGTACAGAAGCTTTTTAGTTTGATGTAGTCCCAGCTGTTTATCTTTTCCTTGACTTCCTTTGCTTTTTGGGATGTGTCTTTAAAGATTTTGCTGAGATGTATGTTGTGTAGAGTTTTGCCTGTATTTTCTTCTGTAAGTTTTGTGGTTTCAGGTCTTACATCCAGGTCTTTTATCATTTTGGTGTGAGGTAGTAGTCTAGCTTCATTTTTTTGCATGTAGCAGTCCAGTTTTCCCAGCACCATTTATTGAACAGGCTAACCTTGTTCCATTGCATAGTCTTCGCTCCTTTGTGTGTCACCTTTTCTTTGTCTGTGCATCTGTCACTCAGGTTGTTCCCCTATCTTAGCTATAGACTAATGCTTCAGTGAACACAGCTGTACACATATATTTTCAAGTTAGTGTGAAAACAATGGGTAACGTCACACTTCTCCCTACCAAGGACCCATGAACCAGGTGTCTGTAAACTTTGAAATCCAGGCTGAGCTGTGAAAGCTGGGGAGAACATCACAGGCCGCCTGGGTGCACACCCCTTACTGGGACAGATGGGAGACTGAGGCTGGGGGGCAGGTGACCCACCCAAGGCCACAGAGCAAGGCAGAGACAAAGCACCGGCAGGACCTGGCCTCTGGTTCTCCCAGATTGCTAATCCCAGCCCAGCCCATCACCCCCTTCCCCATGAACTCCTGAATCTGCTGGGCACTGCCAGCTGCTGCAAGCAAACTTCTCTCCCCAGGTCTGCGGGGCCTGATGATCGCCGTGATCATGGCCGCCCTCATGAGCTCCCTCACCTCCATCTTCAACAGCAGCAGCACCCTGTTCACCATCGACGTGTGGCAGCGCTTCCGCAGGAAAGCGACAGAGCAGGAGCTGATGGTGGTGGGCAGGTGCGCTGGCCCATCCTTCCATGGCCCTCCCGTGGGCAGCCCACCCCTGTCCTCCCCACGCTGGGCTTCCCCGGGGAGATACACTCTTTCCTGGGCAGGCAGGCAGAGAACCTGGGTTCTAGGAGAACTTTCTACTGAACCCCGGGTAAGTCCCTTCTCAGCTCAGGACCACTCCACCCCCTCCCCCTCCAGAGTAAGGAGAAAACTCTGTCTGTTGAGCTTTCTCTTGGCATTGAACAATGAGGTGAATGTGGGAGACTCCCTGGTCTTTACATATGAAAGGTGCATCAGTGGGAGGGGTTCGCAAGCAGCTCAGCCCTGAGAGCTTTCCGACCAGCTCTGGCTGCCATCCCAGTATAACTGAAGGTTCCTCAGACTCAGCCTGAGCATCCACCCGCGTGATACCTTTACGCTGGGATCTCAGAGCACGAGGTCCCATTATATGGCCCTACCCTAAGGTTGCCACAGTTTAATGAGAAAGGCAGAAATGCAGGTGAAACAGTGAGGCACCTGCATCGATGGAGGTGTTCATAGGAAGACTGTCTTCAAAGGCTGCAGAGCCCTGAACAACAAGCTAAAGAATTTGAACCTTATCTCAGAGGTTTGTTTCACACGGTTCAAAATAGAACTTTGAGGAGCTTAGTTCATTCATCAGCAGTGTTTGGACTCCATCTCCTGGCCATATTCAGTATTGCACCTAATACATACAAGAAAAGTTCCAACACACCTGCTAAAATCCCACAGAAAGTATGCTTGGGGGACTTGGACCTGAGGCAGGATCAGGTAAGGGGCAGAATGTGGAGCTCCTGCTCTGAGCTGCTAGCCAGTGAAAGGGAGAGAAGGTGAGAGCTGAACGAGCCTAGAGAAGGGAGAATTTCCTGGGCTGGAGACATCCCAGAGAAAGCAGCTGTTCTGCACAGGGTCTCCCGCAAAAACCAGAGGCCACTATGGATGCGGGAAAGTTTGTGGACTTTTCCCTGAATACCCAGTGGGATAAATCAAATAATTCAAAAATTCTGAATTTCTGAAGTTCTGACGTTCTAGAATTTTAAGAGTTCAAATCTATGGAATCTTAGCCTTGGGACACTGAACTTAAAACCTCTGATTCAGCCACAACACATTCAGCCTCTTTCTGGCTCCTGTGCCCAGGCCTTGTTGCCCTACACACTCCTTACGGTGTCTTGTGCCCTCCTACAGAGTGTTTATCGTGTTCCTGGTCATCATCAGCATCCTCTGGATCCCCATCATCCAAAGCTCCAACAGCGGGCAGCTCTTCGACTACATCCAGTCTATCACCAGTTACCTGGCCCCACCCATCACTGCCCTCTTCCTGCTGGCCATCTTCTGCACGAGGGTCACAGAGCCTGTGAGTGCAGCCCCCCCACCCCTTGCCCCCCACCCCCCTACCAGAGGGTCAAAAGCTGGTCTGTCCATGACCTGGTCTTTCTCTGTGATTTTGGACAAACCAACTCGCCACTCTAGGCTTCTGCTTTCCTATCCATATCACCTCATCTAGTCATTCAATCAACAAACATTTATCAATCCTCTGTGGAGGCTCATAGACGCAGCTCACACAAGTTCCAGCTGGCTCAAGCTGTTTCCAACCAGCTCAAACCAGATCCAACCAGTTCTGACTGGCTTAAATTGGTTCAGTCTGGCTAAAATGACTGTTGTACAACCATCCCAAACCCAATAGGTTCATCATCAGTTCAAGCAGACTTGTTTTATTAGTTGTTTTCATAATGTTGTTCACTGTACTCCGCTGTACTCCGCCACTCTCTGCCACACACCGCCATGCTCTGTTCTCTGCTGCTGCTGCTGCTGCTTTATACACTCAGTCCTGGCTCAGGTGCGCCTACTTATACACACCAACACCCTTCTTCAGGTGCCCACCATCAGGCATGCGTGTAGGCCTGCAGAGGTCAGAGGTCTATCATTGAGGAGAGGGTGGAAAAACTGATAATTCTCTCGTTTACCCTACAGACTTCTAACTAGATCAGACCATACGAAACTGATTCTGACTGGCTCAAACCATTTCTGACCAGATCAGACCAGTTCAAACCAACTCTGACAGAATCAAACCAGTTTAGACCAGATCAAATTGGTTTTGACTCATTCAAACCAGTTCAATGTGGTTCTATTTCAAACCACTTCAATGTTGATACAATCACTTCAAACATGCTCTAAATGTTTCTAAGTGTTTCAAACCAGTTGTAACTGCTTACAACCAGCTCAAACCTTTAAATTAAGACAATACCTTAGCATTGATGGGGAACTCATAAAGATGGGTTTACAAACACAATAAAAAACAGGTGAGGAGAATTTGGGGCTAGAGTGGCTTGAAGCTTCCTAGGGCTTCTCACCTGGATCTCCCTCTGCTCAGACCTGCTCTCTTTCCGTAGGGGGCCTTCTGGGGCCTCCTGTTTGGCCTGGCAGTGGGGCTGGTGCGCATGATCCTGGAGTTCTCATACCCAGGCCCAGCCTGCGGGGAGGTGGACGGCAGGCCCGCCGTGCTGAAGGACGTCCACTACCTCTACTTTGCACTCCTCCTCTGTGGGCTCACCGCTTTGGCCATCATCACGGTCAGCCTCTGCACAACCCCCATCCCAAAGGAAAAGGTAAGTGGCGTGTCCATAGTGAGGGCCCCTAATGTTTCCCAAGCCCATGGAACTCCACCATTGAGATTTACACTGGGGGTTACCATCGCCCTTGTTGCCATACAAATGCCCTGGGGAGGGAGAGCTTGTGGGGTTAATTCCCAGTCATTTAATTGGAAAATGACTCAGTGAGCACCTACTGTGTGCCAGACACCATATGGGACTGCAAAGATGAAACGTCCCTGCCAGCAATTGTCCACATGGGTGGAAATGGATACCTCCTTTACCAAGAGGAAGTACAGGACTGAGCTCACAGGGAGAGCTGGCTGGGCACCCAGGAGAGGCAGTCACCCCAGGGGGCTGGGAGGGCTTCCTGACCAGGTTACCGTAAGGTGGGCCTGAAGAATGAGGAGGAGCTAGAAACAGCCTACCAGTGAGGGGACGATTTGTTTGAACTCCTCCCTCTCCTGGTTGACGGACATTCCAGTCCCCCAACATGGAAGTTCAGTCGTTTGAAGCCTTTTTTCTCTAGAGCAGGTATTAGTTTGCTGCCGTAACAAAGAACCACAGACAGTGTGGCTTAAACAGTAGACAGGTCTTTTCTCCCAGTTCTGGACGTAGGAAGTCTGAGATCCAGCTGTGAGCAGGACTCTCTGGGAGGCCCCTCTCCTTGCCCGGTAGTGTCTGCCTTCTCCTACCCTCACATGATGCTCCTCCCCGCCTGCCTCTTCTAACCCATCACAGGCACACTCGGTGAAGCCCCGCTAGTGACCTCCCCTAACCCTGACTTCTGTCTCCATTACAGTCATGTCATTGTTCCTTGGCGCCCCAGCTCTGGCCTGTGCTCACTCTCAGCCACACGTCCCCACACTGTCTTGTCCCTGCCTGTGCTTCCAGCAACCCTCTCTAGGAAGATGATGCTCCCTTTCCAGCCAAGATTCAACCACACAATCCAATGTCTCCTCCACTGTCCATACAGTCAAATATAAAGTTTATTGACGGAGACTTGTGAGCAAAGATAGCGGAGGCTCCGCAGACCCTGCAGAGAGGCACAGCTTGGGATGTGTTTGCAGGGAGCCGGCGGCAAGGCAAGGCGCTGCTAGCTGCTTCAGCTCCTAACGAAGAGCTGCCTAGACTGGGGAGGAAAAGAGCCTGGTTGGAAGGGGGCAGTCCGGAGCTCAGGGAGTCATGGCTGGTCCCACTGCCATTAGCCAGGGAAAGTGCTGTGTTCTTCTGTGCCCAGCCACCCAAAGTGGGGAGAGGGAAGCCGCCAGGGCTGCCCCTGGCACAGCTCCTCTCCCTCACCTGGACTCCTCCCCTCCCAGGTCCTAGGACTGGGACTTCCCAAGTTCTCCAAGTTCATCACCACATTTGTGCATGTGAATGAGGCCTCTTTTTCCCCTCCCCTGCTCTCCACTCTCCCCACTTCTCCCTCACCCCTACTCTCTGGCCTCTACCACCAGAGCCCACTCCTCCTGCCCTCTGTCTGTGGGGGCACCACTCCTACTGTCAGCCAGGGAGCTGAGTGCCAAGTTCACGGCTTCCCTCCCTCCTGGCGCATCCAGTGGCTCCCTGGTCTCACTTCTCACACTTGCGGCCCTGGAGACTGCTGTTTCTGCCCGTCGCCCCCGGTGCTCATTCTTCTTACTGCCTTTTTGCAGCAGCCTGCACGCTGCATGTCCTCAGTTGGTTCCGAGAGAGCCTTCTAAACCCAGAACTTGCTCATCCTCTTTGCCTGAAGTCTGCAGTGATTCTCCATTGCCTGCGAGTTGTTGCTGTTTTTTAAAGAGCATCATCTCCCCAACCTGACCTTGAAAACCTGTGCTATGGGCTACCTGCTTTACATGCTCCCCCCGCCCCAGCATCGTTCCTGCCAGTCTGTGAGCTACAGGCTGACTGGGTGCACCCCACACAAGCCTGGCCCGCAGCCCAGGAAGTATGTGTTGCCAATGAAGGGGAGACCCAAGCGGCAGATTCCAAAGGCTCCTGGGAAGGGTCTTTACTAGGTCAGCTGAGTGAGGACAGTGCTTTCTTTACCTGCAGCTCGCTCGCCTGACATGGTGGACACGGAACTGGCCCTGCTCTGAGCTGGAGAAGGAGGCCCCTGAGCAGACACCAGGGCTATCAGAGGGGCCTTCCAGGGAGCCCCCTGCAGGAGGCATAGCAGCAGGGAACCCCAGCAGGGACCCTGAGCAGCCCGGAAGTAGGTGGAGGAGCCCTGGGGTGGGGGAGAACATCACAGAAGAGCACTGGGGAAATGGGGATAGATACCACATGATGGGACCCCTAAAGCTCCCATTTGGGATCACTGATATTGGGGTCTCTGAGTGAATCCCCCAAAATCACCCCTTCTCCCTTCCCACATGACTGTTAAACTATTTGAGGAACAAGGCAAAGGAGTAAGGCAAATGAGTCAAAATACTGCTCTCATTACTGATAACATGTAGGTGGAAAGACCTGGTATAGATCCATGCAGAGATGCCCTTCCTGATGCTGAACCCCAACATTAGACAGAGGTACCCATCAGTCACCTAACCTTGTAGCACTGTGCTGCCAAGGCAGGAGGCCGGGGCTGAGCCAAGCTTGACCTGTTTATCCTTCCAAATCCACCAAAAGGGAAGTCCTTTCACCTCCCCTACATTGAGTGAGTCTAGGGCAGAAAATCAGGGCATGCCACATGGATGGAACATCAGGCCTGGCGAAGAAGCACCCCCGTTTACTTGTGTACTTATTTTGCACTGGGTTTAACTCAGAGGGTCACATGAAGCCGGCTGTGCTTCCCAGGATGGCAGTGGCCAAGTGTCCTTGCAGTTCTGTCTTTACCATGCTCGCCCGGCCCTCCACCATTCCTGGGGTGTCCTCCTTAAGCTGCTGGTGGGTTGGCGTTGCCTCTTGGGGGTCCTTGAAAGCATTAGCTAGCACGTGAATTAAATTTATTCCAAAGTCACAGGGTATGTGCAGTTGAAAATTAGTATAAGACATCCCATTTAAGACATGTAGTCCTGTAGTCCTCCTGCAGTGTGATTAAATAACACTATGATGTTCTGATATAATGACATCATAGAGATTTCCCAAATCACACAATCCCAAGGAAAAAATTAAAAGGTAGGAAGTTAAAAATTTAAAGGACAGCTGAGTAGATCTGATAGAAGTGTGCACATCCCCGTTTTAGATAGTTCAGAGTTGCTGAGTCATTGTGCCCCAATAGCTGCATAAGTGAATCCAAAGAGAGTATTTGGAGGCTTGTAGAATGATCATGTCTAGAACAATGGAAATGTGAACTTCGAGTATTGCTCAGAGCAGTTCTGAGGTACCTTAGCCCTTGCTGCCCATCAGAGGGCGCCCCAGTGCCAGCGGGAGTTGGGGCCTTCAGCCACAGCTCTCTCCCATTGGATTGGCAGCTCCATGTGAGCTTCAAAAAGCATCTTAGTTCCATGCCAGTCTCTGGGGCGCCCAACTTGCAATAATTCCTTGTCATTTCCAGGGTGGGTACAATGCAGCGCCGGTGCTGGGCCCACAGGGCTATGCAGGCCGCACCCACAGCTTCCCCAGGCACCAGGAGTCCCTGAGCTTCCCTGGAGGCCTGAGTAACCTTTCATTTTCTTGAGGCCCTGACTCTAGAAAAACAGCCCCTTTCCTTGAGTTCACGACATTATAGATGCTAGAATCCCCCAACATCTAAGACTCGCAGCTTCTTGCTCAGCTAGAGCAGTTTAAAATCAAAGGCTGACAGTAAAAAGCTGCCTATAATGGGGAGTGGAATCCTTTGTAAACTTCTGAGGTCAAAACCCACACAGGCTGAGGTCAGAAGGCACCACCTACGTACCCCCTAAGTGCAAAGACCTCCTGGTCTGTTGCCTTCCTGAGTTCAAACATTTCTTGCTCTATAGCAGCTTGTCTCCTTTTCAAGCTTTGTGGCCCATGCCCTAGATGTTGGGGTCTCAAAACAAAAGGGCTTCTCCCCCCAAATCACAGCAGGGACTAGGTCTTGGCTCCTACCAAGCTTATGACACAGAAGAAGTGACCTGAGAACTATGCTCTTTACAAGCAGCTATGGAGAAAGTGAGGAAGGGTAGCTGCTAGGTGACCCCCGAAGGAAGGGAGAAGGGCAGCTTCCGCTCTCCCACAGCTGAGCCCCAGAAAGAGAGAACTACAGAGTGGCTCCTGGTAGCCCCTCCAGGCTGGCCCCTCCAGAGTCTGTCCCTGGAGGAGCAGAGAAATGCCTCCCCTGCATGGGGGCCCCTGAAGGATGCCCAGCTCAGTGGAGAGAGAGAGAGACACACACACAAACACACACAGCAGAGAAATGCCTCCCC